>PVJC01025261.1:0-24882 GCA_004026665.1 Murina feae | reverse complement strand
GGCCAAGTCCTGAATTCTGCACACAGATCCCTTCTGTCCTTTGAAGGAATTTACCTTGAGATTAGAGATCTGATGACGTCTTCTGTTGGAGGAAAAGAAAGAAATATGCCATTCCAAGACTAAAGAATTTAACTTTCTTATAAAAAGAAGCAAGACCATGTTTATTTTTCTAGTGCAACAGTGCCACCAAGTGGACAAAATACTTCAGCAATTTACCAAACAAATGACTGAATAGATGCTTTTAAAAATGTGCCCCTTAATAAAAGTCAGTGGTGTTTTCCCCCCAAAATGCAGGTCAGTGGTGTTTCCCACCCTTACACGGAAATGGCTCCCGGTGACTTCTGGGCCCCACAGAGGGTTGTTCAGCAGGATGCTAGTTAATACTCGGCACCCACAGAACCCGACTGGGCAAGGGGACAGACATGTTCCCCACCACCTCTCCTCCCTCCACTAGAACTCTAGTGAGGTGTTCTTACAGCAGCTATGCTTAGGCGGAGGCGCTGGTCAGACCCCTTACAGTTACTTGGAGATAACACTGAAATAAGGTCTCTTGCAGGCTAGGGTTGGAGTCTGGTTAGAGTCCGTAATGGGAGAAGAGCATTAGAGTAAGATTTCTAGGTAAGATATGTACATGAGGAAGAGGAGTTTCTTAATTCTATGTTTTAATATACTAACCCAGAGCAATTATAACTAAACAAGTAAAGTCAGTCTTAAGTTCTACATTGTTATTTGTTCTTTTTAGTTTAGTTTCGTCTTGCTGAGAAGTCCTAGAGGATCTCCGGGCCCTTCTCTAGAAGACGTGACTGGTTCTAACGCATAAAGGATGCCTGACCCTGGTGGCTAAGAAAGCTCCCACTGCCCAGTGTCCCCCACGAACAAGGCTTTGTGCTAGGATTTCATGCACCTTCACTCATGCCATATTTAGTACACACAGACTTAGTGCATACGCATTGTGGAATGAATCTATTTTTATTGGTAAGAAAAATGAGATTCCAAATAAATTAACTTAGGGAGCAGAATCAGAGGTCAGATCTCAATTGTTTTGGTCCTAAAGCCTGTTATCTTTTCAGTATATACTAGTGTATTGTCCTCTCCCAATGTAAGTCAACGTTCAACTATTCAGAGGTCATCCACTGAGTTTGCATATAATTGGACTCATGGTCTCATTCCTTCCTCCTGCTTTAACCTTATTTGTGGGTTGATTAGTTCCTTCCTATTATAGACGAAGAAAAACTAGGGTGAGTGTGCTTTCCTCTTTTTCATAGGTTGGACAAATAATGGAGGAATAAGAATTTTGTTTTTTTTAAAAAAAATTTTTTTTTAAATATATATTTTATTGATTTTTTTTACAGAGAGGAAGGGAGAGGGATAGAGAGTTAGAAACACTGATGGGAGAGAAACATTGATCTGCTGCCTCCTGCACACCCTCTACTGGGGATGTGCCTGCAACCAAGGTACGTGCCTTTGACCAGAATCAAACCCGGGACCTTTCAGTCCACAGGCCGATGCTCTATCCACTGAGCCAAACTGGTTAGAAAGGAATAAGAGTTTTAAACAAAGAGTTCAGAGGAAGCTTGTGGCTATCACTGGATTTTTACTGATCCTCACCCTAGCTTAGAGTAGATTATAAATATTTTCTCTTCTCAATGTTTATTAACTTTCTTTTCACAATAACAGTCACTTTCAAAAATTATTAATACTCTTTAATCAATAAGGTGCTTAATTTTTAGCTAATAAATCACTTAATTTGCTTTTCTTTTGTTTATTTCAGATGGGAATATTTGAAGTTCCTCAAAAAACCCCACTGGAAGGGTAATTTTGAATAAAATTCATAAAGGCAGGAAATAGTAAATAATTGAGAGTAACATTACCCTAAGGTGCCCATTGACCTGATGTATCTGGCAGGTAGGTTACCAAGATCTTTTCTCTTTGAATGATTTTGACAGCCTGTCCATCAGACTTAGAAATGACATGAAATTACAAGGAATTATAATGTATGGGATGGCAGTCCAGGAATCCAAACAGATTAAAAAGGCTAAATTAATGAGGCAAAATAAGAAAGATAAAATTTTTTTTAAACTGATTTTGAGCCCTGACTGGTTTGGCTCAGTGGATAGAGCGTCAGCCTGTGGACTCAAGGGTCCCAGGTTCAATTCCAGTCAAGAGCATGTACCTTGGTTTCGAGCACATCCCCAATAGGGAGTGTGCAGAAGGCAGCTGATCGATGTTTCTCTCTCATCGATGTTTCTAATTCTCTGTCCCTCTCCCTTCCTCTCTGTAAAAAATCAATAAAATATATTTTTTTAAAAATTGATTTTGAGAGAAACATCAATTTGTTGTTCCACTTATTTATGCATTCATTGGTTGATTCTTGTATGTACTCTGCCAGGGGACCACACCTACAACCTTGGCATATTGGGATGACACTTTAACCAATGGAGCTACCCAGCCAGGGCAAAAGAGCTGAAACTTAACAGATATGAGCATAATGCATTTAGGAACGAGTTTGACTATAATATTAGAAAGACAAATTTTATCATAGCTTAGCCAAATATGCAATATTCATAAGAAGGGAGTGTGATAGCACGCCAAGTTCATCAGACAATGCCTAGAGGATGTTGTTCCCACTGTAGGAGTCACAAACTGAGTCACCCTGCTAGGAGGCAGTTAGGATGCTGAGGGGACTCAAAACCGCTTCTATGAAAAATACCTGAAGAATCTGTTAGGTTGCCGAAGGGGGAACGCAGGAAGCCAGAATGGCGAGGGATTATGAATTTATTCAATCATCCGCTCACCAGGTGGTGGAGCCATCCAGCCCCCAGTGATGCGGCTTGTACTGGGTGGAGAATTCTTTGTGCATGCCCGGAAGGGAGATACTGGAATGTGGTTGCAGCAAGTGAAATGTGGTTGCAGCAAAGGGAATGTCCTTAGTGAAATGGCCTGAAAAGCCAGTTCCCGGAGGAGGCGTATGGATTTACTTGCTCTCTCAAACCTAACAGAAACCAAGGTCTTTATTCTGAAGGAAAAATAAATAAAAGGTATTTCAAGTACTAATTTGTGAAAGGAGAATCAGATTTTCTTTGTGCCGCTCCAGAGGGCAAAAGTAGGGCCATTCAGTAGATGCCAAGAGAGGCAGATTTTAGCTCAAAGTGAGACGTTTTTTAATTCAAGGAGGTAACACATTTTTAGTAATAAAAATAATGGTGTCCGGCTGGCATGGCTCAGTGGTTGAACGTCGACCTATGAACCAGGAGATCATAGTTTGATTCCTGGTCAGAGCACATGCATGAGTTTCAGGCTCGATCCCCATTGTGGGACGTGCAGGAAGCAGCCAATCAATGATTCTCTCTCATCATGGATATTTCTATCTCTTTCTATCTCTCTTCCTTTCTGAAATCAATAAAAATATATTTTTTAAAATAATGGCTATGACTTACTAAGGATTTACAATGTCTCTGTCACTATTCTAAGAGCTTTACATGAATTAACTCATTTTAGCCCCAACTAGAATTTTAGACCCATGACCTCATTTCACTATTATCCTCATTTCACAGGAAGAATTGAATAAATCTGTCCAAGGCCAGACAACTAGAAGGTGGCAGATTTGCATGCATGGAGTCTGATCTCAGAGCTGGATTGTGACTGTGTGGTTCAAGCAGAGGCTGGTGGGATGATGGTGATGGTGGTGGTGTGTGTGTGTGTGTGGGGGGATGGTGAGGATGTCACAGGCGGAGCAAAGCTTGTCTGGGATGAGGAAACTTACACGAGACTAATAGCTACATTTATTGAACATGTGCCAGGTGTCAGGCACTGGACTAAAAATTTCACATACGTTAAAGGATATTATCCAGTGAGGCCCAGCAGAGCATTGAGTACATTGTAAATACTCCAATCTTACTGTCAAATCAAGTACAAGAAGGAAATAAAGATATTTTCAGACACGCAAAGACTCAAAAACGTAAACCCAAACAAAACTCCTTTGCCTATTTCTTAGGACCTTACTGGAAAATGTGCTCTGCTATAACAAAAGAATAACCAAAAGTGAAAATGACTTACAGCACAAGAAACAGGAGAGGAAAGGATGATGGTGAAGGGAGAGTTCAGGATGACAGCTGTCACCAGGCACAAGGACAAACCAACTCGGACAGTGGATCACAGGGACCGTGAGAGCTTTTTTTGAAAGGTGAAAACAATGGAATATTTAGTGCGTCAGAATGGCTTGAAAGGAGATTCAGACTACTGTCAAAGAGCCTGGAGCTGAGTTAGTGATAAGCAGTAAAAAATACCAAGCCGCTTGTAAGTTATTAACTCCAGGGAAAATAAAGGTATGTTGAGAATTTTTAAAAAATTATGGCATACTACTTGTCTCCGGGGTGAATAGTATTTACATAGTCATATCATGTAAACTCTTCCTATTGGTCTAACCAAAAACCTGATAGAACAATTTCTGGAAGGTGCGGGCCAGAGGAGGATGGAAGGAAGGGAAGGGTGAATACCTGTGTGGTGAATGAAGGAAGAACAAAGCGAGTTAATTCCCCATCTAGTTTACAAAACAGAAAAAATAAAATCAAGGAATAACAATTCATATGGTTTAAAGACATGACAGTAAACATCAAAATGATCAGCTATAAAAAAATGAAAGTGGTTGTCTCTGAGGAGTGGGTAAGGAGGTCTGGATTTTGCTGTTTTTCTTAACAAAACCTGTTGAATTTCTTCTTTTTTTTATTTTTATTTTTATTTTTTTTCTATTTGTTTTTTTTTAATTTTTTAACAATTATCATTACATAAAGCTTTACAAAGATTAGTACATATATCTCTTTAACCTGTTGAATTTCTTGATTCTTTAGGCTAAGTGCGCGTATAATGATAATGATAAAAACAAAAATGTTTCAGATTTTTAAAAAATTCCTGATACCAGGAACTCCAGAAAAATCCTTTCTCAGCCCCTAACCCAGGAGTAATTCCTTCCTCACCTGAGTAAAAACATATACGTGTATGTGTGTGTGTGTGTTTGTATTTTCTTTTTTAATATATATTTTTATTGATTTCATAGAGAAAGGGAGAGGGAGAGAGAGATAGAAATATCATGATGATTAAGCTTGCAACCTGGACATATGCCCTGACCTGGAATCAAACTGATGACCTCTTGATTCCTGAGTCGATGCTCAACCACAGAGACACACCTGGCTGGGTTGTACTTTCTACCTGAACCATTTAAAATTAAGTTGTTGCCTGGCTGTGGTGGCTCAGTGGATTGAGTGTCGTCCCATGAACCAAGAGGTCTTGGGTTCAATTCCCGGTCAGGGCACATACCTGGGTTGTGGGCTTGATCCCTAGTAGGAATGTGCAGGAGGCAACCAATCAATGAGTCTCTTTCAAAATTGATGTTTCTATCTCTCTCCCAGACTCCCTTCCTCTCTGAAATCAACAAAAATATTTTTTAAAATAAATCAATAAAACAAAATTAAGTTGTTAACAGGTATATTAGTAGAGAGGGCAATTGTGCCCTTTACCCCCAAACATGTCTGTGTGCATTTCCTACATAACCATCACAATGGTCTTAATTGGAAAGTTTAACATCGAAACTATGCTGTTATATAATTTGAAGTCCATATTCAAATTTCAATTGCCCAAATAATTTTCTTCATACCTGTTTCTTTTTTCTCTCGTAGGACCCATTCTAGGGTTTCATATTGTGTGTGTGTGTGTTTTAATTTATTTATTTTTCTTTATTGGTCAAGGTATTACAAATGTACCCTCATCTCCCAATAACCCCCAACCCTCCCCCCAACTCATGCTCTCATCCCCCTGTTGTCTGAGTCCATTGGCTTGGCTTATGTGTATGCATACAGGTCCTTTGGTTGATCTCTCCCCGCCACCCCCATCCTCCCTCCGGGGATCAACAGACAGATCGGTGCTTCTCTGTTGTTTTTAGTTGTGATGACTCATTGGTCTCTTGAAATCTGGAACAGTTCCTCAGTGTTGAGAGTGCAGGTCAGATATTGTGTAAATTGTTATTTAATTTGAATTTGGCTGACGTTTGGTCATAATTACAGTCAGATTATTCATTTTTGGCAAGAATAACAGAAATTATGTCATATCCTTTTTAGAGGATTGATTTAGGAGACACAATGTCAATCTATCCCGAAATTGCTAATGTTACTTAACTTTAATGAGTAGGTGAAGGCAGTGGCCACCAGATTTCTTCATTGTAAAGTTAATATTTTTCCCTATGCAAATATTAAGTAATTGACAGGGAAGTACTTTGCTACTATGTAAATATTGTGTCATATATTCACCCATTAGTTTAACATCCACTATGAGGTCTAACTTCACCATATCTTCTGCATTTTTTAGTTATATTCTATTGTAAAAGTTTCTCCTTCTTTCTCATTCATTCATTCAACCAATCATTCATATCAGTATGGAGTCTTATTTTACTCAATGGATTATACTCCATTTCTATCATTTATTTTGAAGCTCAAATTGTCCTAAATTTGGGTAATGAGAGAACCTTCAAATTAGATCCTTTGTGCCTTTGACACATCCTTGTCATTCTTTAAGCACTTCTCTAATTTTTTTGTTCTTTCTCTACATCAAGAGGAAAATAAAGGAAGCCAATCTGGGTACTGGGTGTATGTACTGCTAGTAATGTGTCATTGTTTCTAGGCCCTCTCAGTAGACAAAGCTAGGAAAATGTCACCATACATTAATATACATAAAATATACAGAAAACTGTTTATCTCTATTTCTCAAAAATGGTAAATCACATTGTTACCTCCAATCCCACAGCAACACCTCCAGGGTCCATGCTGGTTCTCTCCCTCACCATATTTGTAACTTCCTTCTCCAATAGTCAGAACACTGGATTCCATTAGCCTAAAAATATTGATTTATCGACACAAGCCGAGAATACAAAAGATGTACTTTTAGAATTGCTAACTCATACAACTATGGAAAACAAACCTGTAAGCTAAGATCAACATTTATTTAGTTTTTATTTTTTAGGTACAATTGTATATATAGTGAAATACACAAATCTTAAGAGTAATAGTTGACAACTGCATATACCCCTTGAATCCACCCCTAAGAGCCTTTTCATCATCTCAGAAATTGCTCTTGTGAAAAATTTACAGGGAGCCCCCATTCCAATACCATACAGGGGCGACCTCTGTCCTGATTTTTTTCTCTGTAAATTACCTTTGCCTGTTCCAGAACCACATGTAAATGAGTCATACATTATGTTCTATTTTTGGCCTGGCTTCTTACACCTAATATAACATTTTTTAGATTCAGACAAGTTGATACATTATCAGTAGTTTGTTCTTTTTTATGACTTAAGTAGTATTTCTTTGCATATTTACACCACAATTGATTTTGTAGTATCTAGGATTGAGGTAATGCATGGCTTTTGTTAAATTTATTCCTAAGAGTTTTAATGCTATTGTAAATAGAATTGTTTTCATTCCATTCTCCAGTTGTATTTCCAATGACATTTATTTGTAAATTTTGACTATGTACCATACCATCTAAGAGTTGTTCTATAGATTCTCAGATTTCCATCATTAACATTCATGAACTGTGAAGAGTGATAGCTTTACTTCTTCCTTTCCTACCTGAATTCCTTTTCTTTAATAAGTTTTTAATAATGAATTAAATTTTCTTCAATAGATACAGCACCATTCAGTTCCTTTTCATACTGGGTTAAGTTTTTTTTTAAATATATATTTTACGGATTTTTTACAGAGAGGAAGGGAGAGGGATAGAGAGTTAGAAACATCGATGAGAGAGAAACATCGATCAGCTGCCTCCTGCACAACCCCACTGGGGATGTGCCCGCAACCAAGATACAAGCCCTTGGCCAGAATTGAACCTGGGACCCTTCAGTCCGCAGGCCGATGCTCTATCCACTGAGCCAAACCGGTTACGGCTGGGTTAAGTTTTGGTAAGTTGTATTTCTCAAAGAATTCTTTCATCCCCTCCAAATTATTAAATGTTAGAGGTGATAAAGTTCTTTATGATATCTCCTTATTATCCTATCAATGTCTGCAGTGTCTGTGGTAATAACCCTTTTTCATTCTTGATACTGGTCATGTGTGCTCTTTCTATTTTGCTTTTATTTTGTTCCTTTCCTTTCTTGACCAGTCTACCTATGTGCTATCAATTTCACTCATCTTTTCAAATAACTAATTTTGGCTTTGTTAAATTTTTAAATTATTGGTCTTTTTCTTTTTTCATTTATGTCTGTTCTTCTCTTTGTGTGTGTGTGTGTGTGTGTGTGTGTGTGTTCTTCTCTTTATTATTTCTTTCCTTTGACTTAATTTTGATTAACTTAGCTCTTTCTTTTACTTTCCTTTTGTTAGCTTTTTAGGGTTTGATCTTAGGTAATTGTTTAGACCTTTCTTCAAATAAAAACATTTAAAGCTATAAATTTCTCTCTAAACACTGCTTTAGCTGTCCCTATATTTTTTGTGTTGTATTTTAACATCATTTAATTAAAATCTTTTCCAATTTCTCTGGTAATTTCTTTTTAAATTTTTATTTATTTATTCCTTAAGAGAAAAATCGATTTGTTGTTCCACTTATTTATGCACTCATTGATTGCTTTTTGATGTGCCCTGACAGGGGATGGAACCCCCAACCTTAGCATTTTAATGCTCTAACCAACTGAACTACTTGTCCAGGGTTTGTCTTTTTTATAAGAGCCATTATCAGGTGTGAGGTGATAGCCCCTGATGAGTAATGGTGCTGAGCATTTTTCCATGTACCTGTTGGCCACCAGTATATCTTCTTTGCACAAGTGTCCATTCAGACTTTTAATCACCTTGGGTATTTTTTGTTTTTGCCACTGAGTTGTACGAGTTATTTATACATCCTGGAGATCATTCATTTATCAGATATATGATCTGAGAATATTTTCTCCCATTCAGTAGGTTATGTTTTCATTTTGTTGGTTTCCCTTGCTGTGCAGAAGCTCCTTAGTATGATGCAGTCCCACTTAATTTATTTTTGCTTTTGTTGCTTCTGCTTTTGGTGTCAGACTAAAAATATCATCTCCAAGACCTTTGTCAAGGAGCTTGCCACCTGTTTTCTTCTAGAAATTTTACAATTTCAGGTCTTATGTTCAAAGTTATTTTTTAAAATATATTTTATTGATTTTTTTTTCAGAGCGGAAGGGAGAGAGATAGAGAGTTAGAAACATCGATGAGAGAGAAATATCCATCAGCTGCCTCCTGCACACACATCTCCTACTGGGGATGTGCCTGCAACCAAGGTACGTGCCCTTGACTGGAATTGAACCTGGGACCCTTCAGTGAGCAGGCTGACACTCTATCCATTGAGCCAAACCGGTCAGGGCTCAAAGTTATTTTAATATAAAAATATCATACACATACCTTCAGCTCAATGACTTACCTTTCTCCCAGACTGGATGGGAGAGTCTGAGCTCTCAGAAGAGACCGCTTGGAGACAGGAACGTCACCAATACCTCCATCCTTGTCCTTCTCCTCCTCCTGCTCCATTTCTAATAAAACTTGTCTGGTCATCATTTGCATGGCTCTCCTCAAAGGTAGCTCCGAACTTGGTGCAAAGTTGGGGACCCGGGTTCCAGAACACAGAGCTCTCCTGGACCTGGCACCCTGATGGGTGGGGACGAAGGCTGCTGCAGACCCAAACCCAGCGCCAAAGGCTACCACGCACCATTGAGCATGCCCAGTGCCAGAAGAGGTCGTCTCTATGTTCTTTCTGTTAAGGATCAACTTTTCTCTAGTTTCTAGCAGCTTGTGGTCACTTTCTGGTGCCTTCAGGTAAAAATAGTTATTATTTTATCTAGGGTTTTAAATTGTTATCTGGGAGGTTTGGTTCAATGAGAACTACTCTACCAACATAAGAACAGGAATATGGATAATTAAAAATTAAAAATATTTTCTTTGAGCCTTTCAAACTTGAGGTCCTGAGACTACATATACCAATTGGTGTGAGTACCATAAGAAGAAAATGATAACCATACTTGGACATGTTTCCATCAGTAATAATTTACTTTCTGGGAAAGTTAATATGAATTATTTCCCACAATTCTAGTTCATAATTGCAAGACTGTCCTTTGACAAAATACTCCTTCAACAGTCAATTGCAAATTGTTTCAGCTATGAATCATCCTTCTCATCAAAAGTCTCATGATGTAGATTACTCATTCTATCCACTTATAAGATGGAGAATTTCCCACTTTCTTCCACAACAGCTCTATCTTATTAGTTTTCTATGTTGGGCTACTGCACATGATTTTGTTTAAAGGAAGTGTGCCACTGTTTAAAACAAAAGTTTGGGCATGCTCTCTCCTAGGAAACCTTTCCTTCCCTTGCCCTTCCCTTCCCTTTCCTTCCCTTTCCTTCCCTTCCCTTCCCTTCTCTCTCCCCCTTCCTCCCCTTCTCTCTACCCCTTTCTCCCCTTCTTTCTCCCCCTTCCAGCCCCAGGCACAGCAACCATTAGCTTCCTCCCTCCCAAGCTCCAAAGGACCCTTCCTTTACCTCTATAACACGTTTCCTAAGCTCATTTCTTCTAAAAATTATTTCTTCTATATCTGTCATTTACCAAATATATGTTCTCTTAGAAAAAAAAAATTTGTAAATCTAATCTAGAAAATCTCTAACAGTCTCTACAATTCAGGAACTTCATATATTATAGTTTATTTGACTATGAAAGAATTGAAAGAGTAATAAGCGTACATAATAATAATCTTAGGCACAGAAATTCCTATTCCTGGGTGATTTCCTTCAAAGTGCTGGAATCAAACCTGGGACTGGTCAGTCCACAGGCCAACACTCTATCCACTGAACCAAACCAGCTAGGGCAAAGTGCTGCCTACATTTATAGCAAGTAAAATCACTTATCAACAAAATACTCCTTAGTTTTCTTTCTGTTTGAACTCATCCAAGGATCCATAATACAAAACTCTTTAATATCCTATCTAATAAAAGACTAATATGCAAATTGACCACCACTCCAACACAAAAGATGCTGCCCCCATGTGGTCAAAGATGGCCACCACAAGATGGCTGGCAGGGGAGGGCAGTTGGGGGGGACCAGGCCTGCAGGGCAGGACAGTTGGGGGCAATCAGGCTGTCAAGGGAGGGCAGAGGGGTGATTGGGCCAGCAAGAGAGGAAGTTGGGGGCGACCAGGCCAGCAGGGGAGGGCAGTTAGGGGCAACCAGGTTGGCAAAGGAGGGCGGTTAGGGATGACTGGGCCAGCAGGGAAGGGCAGTTGGGGACAATTGGGCCGGTAGGGGAGCAGTTAGACATCATTCAGGCAGGCAGGCAGGTGAGCAGTCCTGGATTGTGAGAGGGCAGTCAGATAACCTTAGAGGGGTCCCAGATTGGAAAGGGTACAGGCTGGGCTGAGGGACGCACAACTCCTGTGCACAAATTTTGTGCACTGGGCCTCATGTGTGTGTGTGTGTGTGTGTGTGTGTGTTTTATTGATTTCACAGAGGAAGGGAGAGGGGGAAATAGAAACATCAATGATGAGAATCATTGATTGACTGCCTCCTACACATCCTCTCCTGGGAATTGAGCCCACAACCTGGGCAGGTGCCCTGACAGAGAATGCAACCTGGCTCATAGGTTGATACTCAACCACTGAGCACGCTGGCCGGGCACAAAACTCTATTACTAATTATGTTGCCATCAATATTACTAATCTGTACTATCAGACATTTTCATCATAGTAATCAAGACAAAAGATTTGTGTTGACAAATGTGTACTATTCAAAGATAATGCTACTTAAGCTCAAAGACATGTGTGCAGCTGTTCACTGAACTAAGACTAAGACCTTCACAATAGTTCAGAAGTGTAACTGTGCTAAGTTTTTAGAATCAGACACAGTTACAAATGATTGTCACTGCTCAAGGTTTTATGCAATCATGTTTCTGATTCATCATTGTCATCATCTGGACATTCCTGTTTGGTCAGAAAGGCGGAACTCTTCACTTTAATTGTGATATGGAATTCATTAATCATTTGTTATCATCTTAATCAAGAGAATGACTATTGTAATAAACAGTCACTTATAGCCTCCAGGGAACTAAGATGCTCTTTATGAAAAACAATGCACTGATATAGGTCAGAATGTTCCCTCTGCCGTGGGTGTGCTTACTAATTCACCGAATGCTCTCTGGAGGCTTTCAATGGTAAAGGAAAAGTACTAGGTGCTCTCTTTAGGGTGTTAGCTGAGAGCACAACGTCTACTAGTCTTTGGTCCACATGCAAATGCTATTATAGTACCTGACTTAAAAATAATGTAGATTCCCCTTCCTGCCTTGTAAGCTTCCTGGAAACACCGTATCATCACATCGTCACATTATTAATCATTGTCATTTTGTCACAATCGAACATGTTGCTTTGTATTTTGGCAGATGTTCAGCAATTGTTTGTTGATTAAGTCCATCTCTGATTAGTAAAGTTTTCCATAAGTCAAGTCATTCAGGTAACAGGAAAAACTCAGGATTTGATAGTCTTCCATGTTCAGGAGATTATTATTATTGTTGCTAGTTTTATTTCTACTACAGATGCAATAATTTAAACTTACCTACCGAAGTATGCAATTTTATTGACTACAACTTCTCTCTTGTCTTCAGTTTCCTAAACTGTAAAATGAGGGAGACATTTTCGGACAATACTTGATAATCAAATGAGTGGCTGTGTTACCCACAGCATGTCATACAAATACAGAGCACTGATAATATTATTACAATCATAAGCTCCTCATTATAGAGTCAGTGGTCAGGATCTCTAATTCTATAATCATATTGCACAAACAAGATGTACTCAGCTTAAACAAAAGATTCTTCTGTCAGAAGTATAATCACAGATAATCATAGGCAAATGTGTTGGTGTCTGCACTTTTCATCTGAACTGATAAGTGTTACTTTAAGTACGACAATCTTGCTCTTTACAACTTATTAAAAATAGACACTTATTAAAATGCAAAATAGCTATTGCTGATAGGTATCTTGATGGAGATAAAAAGAAGAGTTTTTAGAACTGAAACTACTTAGTATAATGGCAGATACAAAGACCGAGAAGTGAGGAAACTCAGTGTATGTGTTGATATTAGTGTGGTGATAGTAGATGCTGAGGGCAGAAAACAAGACAAGAAAGGTGAGCTGGGGTCACACTGGGGAGGGCCTTGAATCCTCTGTTAGCGGGAGCAATTGTACTTCATGCTGAAGTGAACAGGAAATCTTGATGCTGTGTGAGCAGATATCTGGCTGTTATGTAAACCATGTTATGAAGGCTAGTCTCAGTGAAATGAAGCAGAGACCAAGAGCAAGAGGATAATCCCTGCTCTCACAGAGTACAGATTTTTTTTAAAAAAACACAGTAGTTTTGTCTTAGAGCAGTGGTGGTTTTTAAAAAAAAATTTTTTTTTATTGATTTCAGAGAGGAAGGGAGAGGGAGAGAGAGATAGAAACATCAATGATGATAGAGAATCATTGGTTGGCTGCCTGCTGCACGCCCCCTACTGGATCTAGCTGAAACCTGATCAGGTGCCACTGACAGGAATTGAACCTGGGACCCTTTAGTCTGAAGGCCGATACTCAATCCACTGAGCCAAACGGACTAGGGCCAGAATATAGATTTTAATGATTGCTTTCTACTTTATTAATGTGAAATCTAATCTAATAAAAGAGTAATATTGAAATTGATGCCTAAGCCACACCCACCAGCCAATCAGAGCAGCTGTATGCAAATTAACCCAGCCAAGATGGAGGCCGGCAGTCACGGAGCTGGAGTAAACAGACGCTTCCATTGCACCAGGAGTAAACTGTCTACCAGCTGCCTAGGCTTCTCCAGGCTCAGGCAACAACATATTTGCAACATTGTTGCAATTATAGAAGCCTCGGAGCTGAAACAAACAGCAGGTTCCTTTGCACCAGCGATGGAGGAAACTGCTTGCCTAGGCCGGCTGAGCCTCTAACTAAGGCAACATTCTTTCAATTATAGAAGCCACGGAGCTGAAGCAGACAGGCGGCTTCATTACCTGCCTAGGCCTCACCTTAAAGGAACAGTGTATCAATTATAGAAGATAAATAAACCCCAGAAACCTGCTTCCAGCCAGCCTTGCTGGGACATTGGGTCAATGGGAGCTGTGGGCAGCCTGAAAGCCAGAAAACAGCCCTCAGGCCCGCACCCAAGCTGGCCACACCCCAATGGAGTGAGGGATCCCACTGGGGGGTTTGGCCAGCCTGCAAACAGCCATCAGCCCCTCACCCAGGCTGACCAGACACCCCAGTAGGGATCCAAAACCTGAAGGAATTGTGAGCAGCCTGAAAGCCTAAAAACAGCCCTCAGTCTCTCACCCAGGCTGGTCACACCCCAATGGGGTGAGGGTCCACACTGGGGGGCTTGGCCAGCCTGCAAACAGCCATCAGCCCCTCACCCAGGCTGACCAGGCACGCCAGCAGGTGGACATCCCCAGAGAGGTCCCAGACTGCGAGAGGGCACAGGCTGAGGGACCTCCCGAGTGCACAAATTTTTGTGCACCGGGCCCCTAGTATATAATAAATGCAAGAGCAAAATATAATAAGTATATACAGTTTAAGGAATAATAAACATAAGCTTTTTATCTTTTTAAATATTTTTGCTATCTATGCATGTATTTCTGATATATTTTAGTTGTCTGTGCTTGACCTTTTATATAATGGAATCATACTCTGAGCATTTTGTGTGATAGCATTTTTCCCCACTCAGCATTTGTGAGATTCTTATCCATATTCATGCCTAGTTCGTAGTTGTAGTTTTCCTTTTTCACCACTGTCTAGTAGTCTGCTGTTTGAATATACCACAGTTGTGTGGTTATTTTTTAGTTTTATTGATTTTTTTACAGAGAGGAAGGGAGAGGGATAGAGAGTTAGAAACATCAATGAGAGAGAAACATCGATCAGCTGCCTCCTGCACACTCCCCACTGGGGATGTGCCTGCAACCAAGGTACATGCCCTTGACTGGAATTGAACCTGGGACCTTTCAGTCCACAGGCCGACTCTCTATCCACCGAGCCAAACTGGTTAGGGCAATATACCACAGTTTTATCCTTTGATGATGTTTCCAGGTGTTTTTTTTGTTTGTTTGTTTGTTTTTTGCTATTATGAACAGTGCAGTGAAGAAACTCCTGCATATGCCTACTGGTGTATGCACCAATGTCTCCTAGGGTGAATGCTATCAAAGAATGAAATTGCTAAATCATTAGAAATGGCATGTTCAACTTTTAAGGCAACACTAAACTGTTACCCAAAGTCATTATCAAATGTACAGTGCCATCAAGAGTGTGTGAGGCACCCTAGCCAGTTTTGCTCAGTGGTTACAGCCTCGACTTACAGACTCAAGGGTCTCGGGTTTCATTTCGGTCAAGCGCACATACCTCAGTTGCAGGCTCAATCCCTGGCCCTGGTTAGGGCGCATGTGGGAGTCAACCAATTGATGTTCTCTCTCACATCGATGTTTCTCTGTCCCCCTCCCTTCCACTCTTTCAAAAAAAAAAGTGTATTGGGGGGTGGGGGAGGGTTGGTGGAGGCAGAAGAGGGCATAGAGGGGATAGAAGGTGATGGAAAAAACAAAAAGTACATGAGAGTTTTCTATAAATTAAGCAGCTCCACTTTCTCACCAAACATAAACAAATCGATTTATTCTTAAGTTCCTGCCAATCTGGTAGGTATAAAATGGTAACTCACTGGTTTTAACTTGTGTTTCTCTGATCACTAATGAGGTTAAGAACATTTCCATGTTTACTGGCCACAATGCTCCCCCTTCTGTGTAATACCCAATCATTTGCTCACTTTCTGGTTGGTTTGCATTTCTTCTTCCTAAAAAAAAATTACACACACTCATACACACTCTCACACACAGATTGACTTCAGAAAGAGGAAAAGAGAGGGAGAGATGGAAACATCAATGATGAGAGAGAATCATTGATCAGCTGCCTCCTGCATATCTCCTACTGGGGACTGAGCCCGCAACCCAGGCCTGTGCCCTGACCCTCTGATTCATGGGCCAATGCTCAACCACTGAGCCGTATCGGCAGTTTGTATTTCTTTATTGATTTCCCCATGCCACCTCTGTCTTATATCAAATTTCCTATTTCTATGGATCTGTTTTTAGCACCTATTTTTGGATTAATTCATTTTATTTTATTAGTTAAAACTGATCAGCTAAAAACCTATTTTCATGGGAAGCTTCAGTGAAGGAATATATAAGAAGTTCTTGAAAACAGTCAGTAATCACTGAGGATTCCTGTGCCACTGGAGGGGGCCCCAGGGGGTCCATGAAGGTGCAGCACAGCACTGAAGCACAGGAAGGGGAGGGGAGCCGAGCTGTTCCCAGCACTTCATGAGCGTTTTTCACTATTACCTACGTCAAGATCTCAGGTTTTAAAGCATTTTTTGCAGCATGTCTCAGCTCTCCCCATTTTTATTTAATGTTCCCATATCACTATGGCACAGTAAGACACATCATGAAATAACTATTGCCCACAGGATTTTTTTTTTTGGAAGAAAATCGTGTTACCCTAATTGATTCACAAACAATAACATCACAAAAGCTGGTCTAAGGAGGCCATACAAACATGTGCCCTGCCTCAAACACAATACCCTCTCCATGAGCTTCCATACAGTAAGAATACCCTCTTCCGTTGCAATCCTGAGGCAAGGAAACCATTAATGACAGAAGAGAGGGTAATTGCCACTTTTATACTTTCACTATCAATTACATTTTTACACTAAATTAACTTGGTCATGAGAGATGATTTTCTTTTTCTTATATATTCTTGTTTTTCAATTCAAATTCCATTCTGATCATTCCTGGCCCAAGAACACCCAAACAACAAACAAACAAACAAACAAAAACAAGCCAACCCAAACAGATGTGAAAGATTGCTCTTCAAATATTATAGCCAGTGAGTCCACATTTGCCTATGATCTCACTGACATAAAACCACATCCGCAACTCAGTGGCCACCAAACCATTCAGCAGAACTTCCTTCACTGTAAGCTGTTTGAAGCTCCCAGTTTGAGCACTACCGACTATTTTTTTTAAGCTCTGAATAGCCATAGAGATATAAGCAGGCGTCGGAAGAATCAGCTCAACTGTGGCCTAGTGCCAAAATGTGGCCAATCAAGGCTCTGAGTACGTAACAGCAGTGTTTACCAGCATGGTGACCTTCTCTGCGAGTTTACAGACAAATTGGGCCTTGGTTTTAGGATGGAAAGTCTGCAGCCTCCAACCAAGAGATAATTTTCCATGTCTTAGATCAGGCTAATCCATTGGCAAATCTGCGCTGTTTCAACACCTCACTGAAACCCTCACCAAGTTTACGGTCACCCTGGTCCTGGGCACACTCCCAGACTGTTTCATGTCACAGTGACACCAGTCCAACTGCCGATGCTCTGGGTTCCCTCACGCTCCTAATAAGTGATGTCAGGCCTTGAGGGCTTAGCATTACTTCCTCCACTGAAGCCCCAGAGTCAGCATGATCCCGGGTGTGGCTGACAGCAGAGCCCACAGCCACACCAACTGGGCCATCAGATCTGGTTGCCAGGGTGCAGCAGCAGGGGAGCCAACAGCAGGTGGTGGAGCTGCTGCGGACGTCTGAGTGGCTGGTGCTGGCCTGGCACAGCTCTCATCTGAGGTGCCTGGCAGGCCAGAGGGGCCAGAGGAAGGTGCAGCTTCGAGTTCCAGAAGGCATCACAACAGGGTGGCAGTTTGGCATCTACACAAGTGTTAGGGGCAGAAATAGAGAGGTGGAGACTAACTATAATTATACGAAGTAGTAACCATGCTCAGTTAACCATGTTTGTTCTGTTCTGGTTAGAAAAAGCACATTCTATCTGGCTGAGAGTTGTATGCCCCAGGACACGGGAGTTAACATTGGAATGTAGTCCATCCTCCCTTTCCATGAACTGCCTATCATCATGGAAAGTTTAACAACCTTGTTGCTGAAACAGTCTTATCCCAGAAGCACCCATTCTTTGCGATACTCCCAGCCTGCATTGCCTGTAACCATTACCCCTTGCCTACTTCCCCATGTCTATAATTCCTACTTTTCCACGTAATCATTGTCCTTCTATCCAATATAAACAGCTGGCTTATGGGGAAGGATAGAACAGATTTTCATGGGTGATCTGCTTCTCTCCCTTACTATCAGCATTATTGCAATAAACATTCATGTATGATTCAACCCTGTATCTGCTTAATGGGCTTACAAAGCGACAGGCAGCCCTGACAGGTTTCACAAGTTCAAAACTCGGAGAAGATTCCCCAGTAGGATTTGTAATGGCCCTCCTGAATCTCTATTCCAGCAATTTTCAACAGATCAACAGCTGTCTGGTGTGAATGTCCTCTCTTGAATAAAGTGACCAGATTTAAAGGGGTACACCATTGACGGGGGTGGGGGGTGAGGGGCGGGGTTCTTTCTTTTTCTTTTCTTTTTTTTTTTATTATTACTTAAAATATTACAAAGAGTAATCGGGACTTTTTTAAAATGCCACGGGACGTGGGACAAATTGTTAAAAATCGGGACTGTCCCGCCAAAGGTGGGACGTCTGGTCACCTTACTCTTGAACCATAAATCCACTTTGGAATAGGTCCTATAATAGAGTTGCATCTTATTGGTCACCTTGCATAATAAGGTTGCATCTGATTGGTTAATTCTTTTTAAAAAAATATGTTTTTATTGATATCAGAGAGGAAGAGAGAGGGAAAGAGAGATAGAAACATCAATGATAAGAAAGAATCTTTGATCAATTGCCTCCTGCATGCCCCCTACTGGGGATCCACCACAACCGGGGCATGTGCCCTGACCAGGAATCGAACCGTGCCCTCCAGGTTCATGGATTGAGGCTCAACCACTGAGCCATGCTGGCCAGACTGATCGGTTAATTCTTGGTACCAGAAATCCTTATATACACCAAATATTTTTTAAAGTCACTTTGGAGCAAAAAGCGTAGGTAATTACTACTACTACTATTACTATTTGTAACTCTATCAAACTTATTCCTATTTTTTGTCAGATCAGAAAAAAAAGCATCTTTTTTGAAGGGCCACAGAATTTTAGTAATTAGTTTGTGTGCCATGAAATGAAAAATGTTGAAAATCGCTGCTCTATTCCTAGCGTGTTCTCCCGCCATCGCAGTCTTGCAACTGCAGGGCCAGCTCTGAAGGTGGGAAGTTTAGTGCATTAGCCTAGTCACTTCCTACACATGAAGTGTGTCCTGTTCTAATCTTGTCGGACAGGACTAGTAAGGAGATTCTGCCGCCTCCTAAACCCTCATTGCAAGTACCAAGATTTGTGTTTTGTTTTTCATCTGAAAATCAGCACCTCCATGATTGTGTTCCTGAAGAGACCTAAGTCCTCTGCTGAAACCGAGGGCAGTGACATGAACTCTGGACTCTTCTCCTTAAGGCACTAACAACTAGGAATGCAGGGTGGCTTTATGCAGGTGGAGAGTCTGCTTGTTTTCCCACGCTGATTTCTGGAACAGAGAAATTCCTGGAATATGGACAGGCCACAGGCCAAGTCGGTTGGCTGCTTCTCTCTTAGTCTTGGTTGCTAGGAATCTGAAAAATTATTTTATGTTTGATGTCTACAGTTTTGCTTAAACATTTCTTGACATATTTTTATTTATTTATTGAATCAGTGAGTCTTTTTGCTATCCACTTTGAAATACAGCAATATAAAAGATTGACAGAATCCCTGCCATCAAGAGCTTATGGTCTAGCAGGAGTGCAAGGCATCAAGTTGTAACTAGGTAAGTGCTATAAAGACTGAAAGTAAGCTTACAACATGAGGACTTAACCTCAACTAGTTAACATTTGTTACTAAATATTTGCCTTTTACTCTAGTTTTTTAAATTGTTTTGGCTTAACAGTCTAATTTTATTTCAAGTCAATGCAAATTCATTTGTATAATTTGTGTAGTTGTAGGCTAAGGTGCGTTCGTGTGTGTACTCACACAATCACTTTCTAATATTCCTTTTTTTGAGAAAGAATTTGAGGTGATGTATCATGGGAGTATGTACTAGAATTTCTGAGCTGGGGTTTCACCGATGCAACTACTGACTTAACAAGAAAACTCTAAGTGATATAGAAGCTGATTTGACAGGCAAGGAGAGAATACGGGGGTAAGAGCTGATGCAAATCCTTAGCCAGTTTAGAATGAAGGGAAGAAAGGAGAGGCAAGGCAAGTAACACTCATGGGTCCGGCTCTAGCATCTGAACTCGGTAAAGCTGGATATAGAGAACTGGGAAGGGCCTGCTCCCGCAAAAGGTTGCCAGGCAGGAATGATGGCCCAGGGTGGCCAGAGCATCCCAATTTATGAGAAGCTAGAATTTAGATTTTTTAAATGAAATTCTCAATTTTTAACGTCAACTTTAAACTTTTAAAAATAATTGTGCAAGCGGAATAGAATGTCTCTGCCTTTTTGCGATCTGTAATTTAGACTGCATTTCATTATGACTTTCTTTTTTTAAGCCATTTTTATTATTATTTTTAAAGTATTTATTAATTAAATTAATTGGGGTGGCATTGGTCAACATGAACATACAGGTTTCTATGTTACAAGATCTGTATATTGCACCATGTGCCCGCCACCCAAAGTCAGATCTTCTCCTGTCACCATATTTTAGAACTCCCTTTGTCCCCTTCTTTCCCCCTTACCGCGTGCAGTTTGCGTTCATGAGTTTCAGTATCATAGCCCATATATGAGTGATAAGCTCTTTTAATTATTCTCTTCTAGATGTGCCATTCTCTAGAACGTTGTGGGGGACAACGTTCTTTATACTTCTTAGTCTGTAAAACTTTTTCCTCTGCAAAGAAAACTTCTCTGGGAAGACAGGGGCAATGCCCTGTGATGTACTTCCTTTCTCAGCTATGTCACTTTGAGATACTGGAAGCAAGTGCATGAGGATGGGGTTGAAGGTTGGCTATAAGGAGGGAGAGATGAATCCTTCCTCTGCAGATCATGGTGGGAGAGAAGCTGTGACACAGCCATGGGGCAGGTAACACTGAGCCTGAGCTGTCTCCTCAATAAATCTTTAAAAGGGGAACTAGGTTGATCTCTTAACCCTACTCCAAGACTTGTATGCATGCATAACCAATAAACACAAGACACTGGAGGGTAGGGGAGGCCAGGGGGGAAGAAAAGGAGACATATGTAATACTCTTTGTAGTGCTTTAAGCAATAAAACAAATTTTTAAAAAATAAAAAATAAAAAAAATAAAAGGGGAACTACATGAATGCAGCCAAGTAGTTGATCAACACATGTGGGTTTTGGTCAGATCTTGCTTATTTCATTACATACCCAGTGAGCAGACAGATTAAAAAGTTAACTCAGCTTATTTTACTTCTCCTAAATAATTTTGACTAAAAGTCTAAAAAGTGAAGTGCAGTTGATTTTTCATTTAATCTAGATTTAGAGATAATCTGCCAACCATCCAAACCTGTAGAGAATGTTTATAATAATTTATTTGAGCCAAACTGATGACAATGCCAGGGAGCAAGATCTCAAATGCTCCAGAGGATAACAGTTTTGCAGCTTTTTTTATGCATTTGAAATGCAGGAAGGAATTTAAGAAAGATTACAGGGAGATGGGAGGCACTAGATGGGGATTACAGGATGGTTAAGATGATGTGTTCTCTTGAGAGTGCTTATGGCAACGGTTTGTTAACCTAGATGCATAGAAAAAAATGAACAGGGCTTGCTGAAGGCAAAGACAAACCTTTTACTAAAGAAGTTGTACACCTGAGGCATGACTACCCACATGACCTGCTCTGTTAGGAATTTATCATCAGGTCACCTCCTGAAGTTAGTTTCCAACAACCCCCTTGTCTGTCCACAAATCTATTCATGTATTCACACTGCAAATGTGAACTAAACTCTTTCAAAATAAAAACCAGAATATGCCTGCATGTTTCTTTCAGTGTATTACCTCCCTGGTACTTTTTAGTTAGCACACTGACCTAACATTGATTGGCTTAGTAAGTATAAATTTAATACTTCATAAGCCTTATACTTAACATTTTCTTGTATCATGAACAAGTTTCTTTTTCTTCACGAGCATTAGATTTTTCTCCCAGTGCATGCCTCAATATTAATTTCCCATCCTCTTTCTCTATGCCATCCCTAAAAAGGAGACTATGGAGACTGGAAATATCTTTGGAGATCCTGCTTGAATGCCTTGAACTAGTTGCTTATTTCTGAGAAATAGTGTCTAGAAGCCTACAATAAGCAGCCCCAAACTTCTCATTCAGGCCAGTAGTGCTTGTCATTGCATAATAACATCTCTAGATTACGTGCTAAAGTGAGTCTTAGACATGGTGATCCCTGTTCTGCCCACTTCTTTAGTTTGTGGGCTGTGCTTGATAGTTTCATGTATACTTCTAGCCTTTCTTATAAAATTCAATGAAACATAAGATTAAGCAGCAAAAATAAATATGCAAATTTTGAACCTGAATAGTAAACTCAGTCCTCAAAAAATGAATGCAAAAATCTAGCATCGAATGCATGCAAAATTTTGATCTCATTTAATTTCTACTATTTACAATTACATTTTTTTATTTTAAATAATGGAGGGCTGGCTAGGGACTCCATTGGTTAGAGCATCATTCTGATACACCAAGATTCCAGGCTCAATCCCCGGTCTGGGCACATACAAGAATCAACCAATGAGTACATAAATAAGTGCAATAGCAAATTGGTGTTTCTGTTTCTGTCTCTCAAATCAATCAATCAATCAATCAATCAATTTTTTAAACAGTGGAGAGTAACAAAGCATGTAAATAAATGTAATACCCCAACTTATTTGACTTTTTAGTTTTCTAAGGCAATGGTCTCCAAAATCTGGTGCTTGTCTTTGAGAACTATGCAAGACAATCCATTGGCACATGGGAAGAAACTATTATATAAATATTTACTTATATTTTTATTACATCCTTAAAAATATCTGTGTACTATATAATGTATCTTACATATTCGTACAGCAATACACATATATAATGTAGAAATAAGTAATATGCAAAAAGGTTTGGAGAGCACTCTTAAAGTTAATACACATTGATTCGTACATTTTGTTTAAATTCTGAGAAAGCTGTGGGATAAATTTTCATTTTCAAAATGAGTAAACTGAAATGCACAGCTAAATATAAAATATTAAATGATTACATTTGGAATAGTCATTTTTCTCATTTTTTAAATCTACTTTTGTATATAGATGATATCCTATCTAATAAAAGACTGATATGCAAATTAACTATCACTCTATCACTCCCACAGTCCATCACAAAGATGCCACCGAGCTGGAGCAAGCAGGAGGCTTGGATTGCCCTGGTGATGGAGGAAGCCAAGCTTCCCGCCTGTCCTGGCTGGCCCTGAGTCCTGCTCAAGGCTACAAAGTTTCAATTATAGAAGACAAATAAGTCCCAGATACCTGCTTCCAGCCAGCCTGGCCTCCACTCAAGGAAGTGCTGGGAGTCTGGGTTGCCCCAGCCAGACCAAGGCTACAAAGTTTCAATTTTAGGAGTTAAGTAAATCCCAGATACCTGCTTCCAGCCCCCAGGCGTGGCCAGCCTGAAAACAGCCATCAGCCCCTCACCCAGGCTGGCCAGGCACCCCAGTGGGGACCCCCACAGTGAAGGGGATGTGGCCAGCCTGAAAATGGCCCTCAGCCCCTCACCCAGACTGGCCAGGAACCCCAGAAGGACCCCCACCTTGATCCAGAACACCCATCAGGGCAAACCAGCTGGCCCCTACCTGTGCACCAGGCCTCTATCCTGTATAATAAAAGGGTAATATGCAAATTGACCCTAACAGCAGAATGACTGGGAATGACTGGTCACTATGACATACACTGACCACCAGGGGGCAGATGATCAATGCAGGAGTTGTCCCCTGGTGGTCAGTGTGCTCCCACAGGGGAGCTCTGCTCAGGCTGATGGCTGCCAGCACAGTAGTGATGGCGGGAACCTCTCCTGCCTCCTAGCAGCGCTAAGGATGTCCAACTGCAGCTTAGGCCTGCTCCCCACTGGCAAGTGGACATCCCCCGAGGGCTCCGGGGCTGCCAGAAGGATGTCTGACTGCCAGCTTAGGCCCGATCCCCTAGGGAGCGGGCCTAAGCCAGCAGGTGGACATCCTCTGAGGGGTCCCAGACTGTGAGAGGGCACAGGCTGGGCTGAGGGACCCCCCTGACTGCACAAATTTTTGTGCACTGGGGCTATATATATATATATATATGTAAATTTTCATTTTTCACTTGGAAAATACATTTATAAATAAATATATCTGATTATGTAAGACCATAAATTCATACATATAAACTTAAGTGATTGTATAACAGCCCATTTTCACATATATATCCTCATAAAAATTGAAATAAAACTAATGTGCAATCTACTCTATAAAAGCGAAATATTAAAATTAACCGTTTCTCCGAGACGGGTAAGCCACGCCCACCAGCCAATCAGAGTGGCTGTATGCAAATTAGCCCAGCCAACATGGCGGCCGCCACTCACGGACCTGAGTAAACAGCCCTTTCCATTGCGGCAGGAGCGAAAGTGAAGCTGCGCCCCTCAGCTCAGCTCCGATTAAACTGCCTCTAGCGAAACACAGATTTGAAACATTTGAAACAATGTAACAATCATAGAATCCAGAGCTGAAGGAAAGAGCAGCTCCGGCCTAACCAGTAAAAGTAACAATTGTTTCATTATAGACGCTGCGAGGTGAGGCAGAGGAGTCTTCAGTTAGTTAGAAGGCCGCCTTAAAGGAACAGTGTATCAATTATAGAAGATAACCCCAGGCCTTCAAGGAACAGTATCAATTATAGGAGAAAAAACTCCAG
>PVJC01025260.1:0-24930 GCA_004026665.1 Murina feae | reverse complement strand
TGTGTATATATATATATATATATATATATATATATATATATATATATACTTTGTGTGTGTGTGTGTATCCTATATAATAAAACCCTACTATGCAAATTGACCAAAATGGCAGAACAACCAGTTGCTATGATGTGCACTGACCACCAGGGGGCAGATGCTCAATGCAGGAGCTGCCCCCTGGTGGTCAGTGTGCTCCCACAGGAGGGTGCCACTCATCCAGAAGCTGGCTCAAGGCTGGTGAGCACAGCGGCAGTGGCGGGAGCTTCTCTCATCTCTGTGGCAGCTCTAAGTCAGTGCTAAAGAACCCTCAGGGAATGTCCAACTGTCAGCTTAGGCCTACTCCTCGCAGGTGGACATTCCCCAAGGGGTCCTGGACTGTGAGAGGGTGTAGACTGGGCTTAGGGACCTTCCTTCCAGTGCACAAATGTCATGCATCGGGATACATATATATATACTTCTTTTTATCTTGCCTACTCACAGTACTGTTTTAGGAATTAGGTAGTGGCTATAGTATTTTAAATAAGTTATTTTGTACTCTATATTGCAGACAGATTTGAGAATTATTTTAAAAGCTGTATGGTTTATAGCTATAAATTTGCTATAAGAATTTGATATTAATACTCTACTTTTATGTAATACAGATTATTAAGTATAAATCATAAAAAGAAACCATGAGAAGTATTTTACTTCTGAGTTAAGTTATGAAAAAGGCACAATTTTTGGGGAGATGATGACTGTTTTTCTCATAAAATGTAGAAGAAAATAAATTTGCTTCACATACTTCTGCCTGGATGTTGCTAGGCCTATAGCAAGATAAGGTCAGCAACAGGGCAAATAAAAAAAACTATTATATAAGCAGCATCATTTTTTATGTGGGAAGGTTTGTATAATTATTTTTCCAAGATCAATGAAGAATAAGCAAATGTCACAAACCTTTGAAGCAAATGATGTTACAATTAAAATGGTAAATAGACACATAAAAATGAAAGAACAATTTTTCTTTGTATAACAAGGGGAGACCTTTTTCTTCCTCCCTTTTCTTAGACCATTTTCTTTAGAAAACTGGTATTTCTCTGAATCTTTGAGATATATGTAAATCTCTTTTTAAAAGTAACTAAGAGTTTTTGCTAATTTAAAGCCACAAGTGCCTTTTTCAAGGACCTGAAGCTATCGTCCTCAAAACAGAATCATTAAGGCAGTTAGATAGGAGCCCACCCTTAGCTGAGTTGCAAACTTCCTGTCATAAAACTATGAGAAATTCTTTTTTCCTTTAGGTGAAGCCAATAAGATAGCCTAGATGATCACCCCGATTACTAGAGGAATTTAGAATAAACTGTATGTGACCAACGCTGCCATCAAATCCTCTTACTTGGAGACTAGTTACTGTTCATCTTGAGAACATGCATGTAGGGGCTGTATCTGTTTGGCTATAGAATAGGATGAGGTTGTTGCTATTTTTTTTTGTAATCTCTGTAACAGATTGCCTGTGTCGTGCATCTCATTCCTATTTAATGCTTATTAAAACATAAAAACTTGCTTTTTCTCCTCTTCTACATTTAAAAAAATATATTTTACTGATTTTTTACAGAGAGGAAGGGAGAGGGATAGAGAGGTAGAAACATCGATGAGAGAGAAACATCGATCAGCTGCCTCCTGCACACCTACTGGGGATGTGCCCGCAACCAAGGTACATGCCCTTGACCGGAATTGAACCTGGGACCTTCCAGTCCACAGGCCGATGCTCTATCCACTGAGCCAAACCTGTTAGGGCATCTCTTTTATATTTTTTGCAGAGGTTTGGGGTTGGCTGAGGATTTTGTTTTTTAATTGTGTTTCCCCAGCATCACACACATCTATTTGATTATAAGACTATTTTATTTTAGGTTTTTGGATGGCTTTCTTTTATCCATGGGATCAAGATCAAATGTCAATATGAGTTCAATGTCCTCTACCATGTAGCACTCATATACCTGTTAGCATAATTTCTTACTGCCGCCTACACACAAACCTCAAGAAAATGGTCAGCACTTCCCTGCCTCCTGAGTATTCTATGCAAATTTAAATAGCCATTCATAAGGATGTGGTGGGGCAAGATCAGAGAAATAAGCTTGGTGGATCATTTTCCTAGCAAAATAACAATTTAGCTGGTGGAAATTATGAAAATAAATCATTGAAAGTCTCTGGAAATTGTCCTAAGGGCAGGAAGAAAAACACAATCTGAAAATGCAGGTTATAGGAACACAGAAAATAGAAACACAATTCAAGAAAATTTATTAATCATGGTAAGAATGAATGTGAGGGTCTGTGGCATTGGAGCCATGAATCACTTCCTTATTTCTTCTCTAGCTCCTTGTTATGGAAATGTTAACCTGGGGACTCATCGCTGGACAAGTGCAGCTCAGAATACTGGACTGCCTTTCTCACTAGATCATTCTAGGGCTGGGAAACAGTGCTTAAAGAATCCAGGGATGATAAAAATGTGTCACCAGATATATTCTGGAGTTAAAAACAACAACAACTGAGCCCTGACCAGTTTGGCTCAGTGGATAGAGCATCGGCCTGAGGACTCAAGGGTCCCAGGTTCGATTCCGGTCAAGGGCATGTACCTTGGTTGCGGGCACATCCCCAGTGGGAGGTGTGCAGGAGGCAGCTGATTGATGTTTCTCTCTCATCGATATTTCTAACTCTCTATCCCTCTCCCTCCCTCTTTGTAAAAAATCACTAAAATATATATTTTTTAAAAAACAACTGAAATTTAAAACTTCACTAGATACATTTAATGGTAGATTTTAGCTAACTAAATCAACACACTTGAAGAAAGATGAATAGAAAATGAATCTGAAGATCATCAAGAAAAAGAATGAAGAGCAATGAACAATTTCCGAAAAATATAAGACACGTGTAACTTTGAAACAACCAGAAGACAACACAATCTATCCAATCTATCTAATATAATAAAAAAGTAATATGAAAATTAACCATCACTCCAAGACACCCAAGACACGCCCAACAGCCAATCAGAGTGACTATATGCAAATTAACCCAGCCAAAATGGTGGTTAATTTGTATACACAGGCATGGATCGAAGACCGAAGACAGCTTAGAAGGAAGCCAAGTGCTGCAGAAGGGAGCTAAGTGGCAGAGAAGGGAGGAAGTGAGGCAGCAGAGATGGGAGGAAGTGAGCCTGCTTTGCTCCCTTCTCTGCTTTGCTCCAGTTCAGGAAGCCCTATTCTTGCAGGAATCTTCCTGCAATGGGCTTCTAGTATATATGAAAGGCTAATATGCAAAGTGTCCCCTCAGGAGTTCAACCAGGATACCTGGAGTTCCATTGCTCACTATAATGTGTGCTGATCACCAGACGACAGCACCAAGTGAAGAAAAGCCCAGCCAGCAGCTGGAAGGCCCCCATCAGCCCTGATCGCTGGCCAGTCCTACGGATCCTACTCATGCAAAATTTCATGCACTGGGCCTCTAGTAAACTAATAAATGGAAATAATAATGGAAAGTATGATCAATGTAAAATATGAAATAAAACAACACATATGAGTTTTGATTACGTATATATGTAATCAATCTAAAAGTATAGACCTCAGATTTTAAAACCCCTAGATTAAATGAAAAAGAAAAAAAACAAGGTTTTTGAAGATTCTCTCTTAAAAATATATTAAAAGTTAAAAATAAAAGGGTGGAAAATGAATACCAGGCAAATAAAAATATTAAAACGATAGAGGTAACAATATTAATAATTTGAAAAATAAAATTTAAGGTGAAAAAGGAAAAGAGGTCTTACAAAAGCAATAGATGAAGAAATTTTATTCATCATAAACATGTATAAACTAATTGAAAATACATTGCTTTGACAGTATGATAGGGTACATGTAAATCAGGGCTTGTAACTGAAAATTTAATGTATTCTTCTCAGGAACACTGAGCTCAAGCAGCCAAAAGCAGATTTGTGTATCAAAATTTTGACATAGTTTCAAGAAAGCCTCGAAGGAGCAGCTTCGTGGGCAATTATTTGACTTTCCTGATCACTCAGAAAGTCTCAAACATCCACCTGAAATTCATTCAAACACTTCAGGGATTCCTTATTGAGAGGTGAAAACATGTCCTGCCACGGGAGCAACCTCATCTCCTTGCAATCCTCGTGCAAAGCGTCAAAGGCGTGGGGATCAGCAGCTTTGCTGAAGTGAACGTCTCGCAGTAAAAATTCAAGCCTTCTTCCAGAAGCTTTCGCTGCTGCTCAGCAACTGGTTTTGAATCACTACTCCTACATATATTGCCCTTTACCCAAACGGCAAAAGTAGTGAAACCAAGGACTGCAGATGTCCTGTTTCTGAACAGAGGATCAATAATTTACTTTCAGCTAAAGATTTTAATAGCAGAGGAAATTCAGGGGATTTGGGGGATTCTAAAAGAAGCTCTCCAGAAAGGAAAAAATCTTTTTTTTTATGTCATCCGAGTGCACTCAAGATGAAATCTAGGAGTTGGCTGCCCAGAGAGATGTCCTTAGTTTCATGTAACTGCAGGCTGATGAGAAAAGACAGCATCACTAATTCTTCACGACCTTCTGCAATATATTAGGGCACAAATAGCATGCTTCTTGAATGGCTGGTATCATTTGTCACGGGTACTGCTTTACTTTCTTCCAGAGCAACAAGCGACAAGCTGCTTTCATTGCCAGGAAACATGGCTGTACTAAGCTCTCTCCAGATATGGGCAGCTCTGTTGGAAATGGAATATGTGTCTTGCAGGATACTTGCTGGGAAGGGTCGGACTCAGGATAGCTTTAATTTCCAGGCTCCTTCAACCAAGCCATCTTCTCATGAGAAAAACCACTGCTGTGTGACACATCCTCAGGTTAGACACATCTGAGCAGAGTTTTCAGTCCTAATGGCTTTAGGTTACTGTAGGCAAAAATGTTTGCCACTCTCTAACACTGTGATTTGATGGCCACTCAGGTTTTTCTACAAAATTAAAATAAAAGAAATCTTATTTTCATTTAATGTTTTTATTTGATAGTTTTGAACTTAAGTTGTGCCCATTATAAGCAATGGCGAAAGGTGTTTTTAATAATTTATATCAACTAGAAGCTATTCTAAATGAAATATGGTGCAGTGATTATACTCACATATGTATGCACAGTAGTGTATGCTATGTGCAGCAAAGATATGAAAGCATTGATGTAACTAACATTTTCTCCATAAACAAATACACATTTTTTATATGACAGAAAGAATTATTTTTTAAAAAAGTGTGTGTGTATGATCTATTTTTCTGGCTATGCCTACTTCTTGGATATAGGTAAAAGATTAAAGTTCCTGATATGGAGGAATTTTAAAGGGTTTACATTTACCAAAACTGGGATCAGGATCAGGGATACAGTGATTTGTAACTCAAATAACAGGCTAGTCTTACCCCTTGCTGGAGCAGACTGGAGAAAGAGTAATCTAAAGAAATGTCACAGCTTGGAGTAATGTCCCTTTGCTAAAAAAAATTCGTAATTAATCTGTCTATGCCATTCCGAATACATACAAACTCCATCATTCGGCATTCAACACAGCCATGATTTTTAGGCTAATTTTGAGCTAGTTTTCATCAGGATAGCTACAAATAGCTCAATGGAACTCCTGAGTACTTGTTATGTGCCCCCTGCTCTCTCACCTCCATTAAAACATATTTTGTTTCTTCAATACCCCTATTTTCTTAAAGACTAAATGTCATTAATCTTTTACAACCCTGTGTAAATTATTTGCCTTCTATGCTGTCTGCCCTAATCAAGTGAGGTAAAAATATTCTCTTCAAACCTAGAGACTTTGGGGATTTTTTCTCTTCAATTCTAATATGAAAAATTTCATTTTTTATCCTGTTTTAATCGTATTTATGTATTTTTTATTACCTCTGTCCTTCTTGATTTATCTTTGGAAATTTTGCATCTGATATCAGTGTTTGCACAAATCAATTGTTCCTTAGTGAGTAAGCAAAGCAACAAATGAAGTATTAATAAAGGGTAGATATTTTTCTTAATAATTCTTTACTTTGGCTTATGTTATCTGCCAACTCAAGTTAGCAACAACTCTTGCTCTCAATAACTTTGCAATTGATTATTTGTGTAGAAGCATCTAATGAGAAAAAAATTCTTAACTAAGAATACTGATGTGAAGAATCATTTGCTGTAGTTGACATTACAATGCAAATAATTAATATTTAATTTTCAAGACAGCAATTTTAGATTTTTCAAGGAACTTTAAAACTCTAGGTATATAGGATCACACAAAAAGGAAAAACCTAATAATAGAGCCACTGATTTTATGTTAAAGGTAATTTATGATCTGAATGATGCGTGAGAGTCTGTTATAAGCCAGACGCTGTGCACAGACTTTACAGCAAACCTCGGAAGGGCCCTCACATTAAGCATAAGTCCATTCCTCAGGTGAAGGTATGAGGCCTCAGAATGAAGGCGAGTTCATGTCATACAACCATTGATTGGTAGATTCAAGATTCCTACCCAGGTCTGTTCTCTTTCCATAAGTAAACTGGCTGTTAAATTTATTGCAATTTTGACCTTGCAAATGTCAGATAGAGAAAATTGGAACAGGAGTTCAAAATCCTGGAACAGGAGTACAAAAGCTAGGGCTCCAGAAAAATATAAATTAAGCAAGAGTGGGTAAGGGGTGTAGCGAGTTTATACTGGGGAGGTAGTATATTATAAGGTACTAGAGGCCCATTGCAGGAAGATTCCTGCAAGAACAGGGCTTCCTGAGCCGGAGCGAAGCAGAGAAGGGAGTGAAGCCCACTGAGGCAGGCTTCGCTCCCATCTCTGCTGTCTTGCTTCCTCCTTTCTCTGCTGCCTCAGCTCCCTACCATCTCTGCCGCTTTGCTCCCTCCCATCTCCACAGTCTCTGCTGCCTCGCTCCCTCCCTTCTCTGCTGTCTTGCTCCCTCCCTTCTCTGCTGCCTCGCTCCCTCCCTTCTCTGCTGCTTGGCTCCCTTCTGCAGCACTTGGCTTCCTTCTAGGCTGTCTTCAGTCTTCACTCCATGCCTGTGTATACAAATTAACCACCATTTTGGCTGGGTTAATTTGCATATAGTCACTCTGATTAGCTGGTGGGCTTGGCTGGCTGGTGGGCATGACTTAGGTGTCTCTCAGTGATGGTTAATTTGCATATTACTCTTTTATTAGATTAAATAAGAGCAAACTCAAATGCTGCAACCAGAGATAATAAGCGATATAATTTAGGGCAAAGTACTATTGTCTTTAAAATGAGAATATTAATCCACATTCAGTTTTCATTTGTTCTGTAAATGAAATAACACATACAGGATGGAGCAATGTAGATTTACAGTTGTTCATATAAAAAATAACACAATAATTGATAAATAATGAGTCTTTAGTTGGTTGGAATGTTGTCCTCTACATTGAAAAGTGAAGGATTCAATTTCCAGTCAGGGCATATGCCCAGCCACATCGGTGCCTCTCTGTTTCCCTTCCTTTCTAAAAATCAATATTTTATAATAAATAATAGTACAAAAACTCTTGTGTGTCATGTACTCAAAATTATAAGCTTACTTTTGTCCCACCACATGTATTCAGCATTTAACAAATGTTCAATATATTCAATAAGTGATAGATTTTCTTTTGGAATAATTTTAATCAATTAACTAGGGCTCCCATAAAAAATACCACAGACTGGTTGGCTTAAGGAATATAATTTTTTTCTAATGTAAATGGACAAAATGACCCAAGTGGGGAAAAACATCTACCAAGTAAGACCTATGTTAACCATAGAATCTCATAAAAAATTATTCTTTATGATTTTTAGTTAATACACACAAAAAAGTGAGGCATTCTAATTAAGATCCAGGATGAAGTTATGAGGCAACATTTTCAATCCTGAAGAACTAGAGAACTTTATTTTAAGAGATACTGGGAAAATATCCAACAGCTATAATGAAGACATACTACTATTTCTGTTGATGTTTTTATCACAATGGCTTCTGCTAGTTTATCTATCTCATAGTGAGGTGAAATAAAACTTATTTTTCCAGCCTGGCCAGGATGGCTCAGGAGGTCACATTCCGATTCCTGGTAAGGGCACATACCCAGGTTGCAGGCTCCATCCCCAGTAGGAGACATGCAGAAGGCAGCTGATTGATGATTCTCTCTCATCATTGAGGTTTCTCTCTCTCCCTCGCCCTTTCTCTCTGAAATCAATAAAAAAAAAGAAACAAAAAACTTATTTTTTCATATATTAGAAATCATTTATCTGATTGAAGTAATTATCTAATCTAATAAAAGGGTAATATGCAAATTGACCCTCACTCCATTACACCTAAGCTACGCCCACCAGCCAATCAGAGTGGCTATATGCAAATTAACCCAGCCAAGATGGCGGCCACCAGCCACCGAGCTAGAGCAAACAGGAGGCTTCTGTTGCACCAGAGATGGAGGAAACTGCCTGCCTAGGCCAGCTGGGCCTCTGCTCAAGGCAACAATGTTTCAATTACAGAAGCCATGGAGCTGAAGCAAACAGGAGCCTTTGTTGTCTGCCTAGGCCTCTGCTCAAGGCAAGAAAGTTTCAATTATAGAAGATAAATAAACCCCAGAAACCTGCTTCCAGTCAGCGGCCTCGCTGTGATGTTGGGTCAATGGGAGCTGTGGGCAGCCTGAAAACAACCCTCAGCCCCTCACCCAGGATGACCAGGCACCCCATAGGGACCCAAACCCTGAAAGGACTGTGGGCAGCCTAAAAAAGGCCCTCAGCCCCTCACCCAGGCTGGCCACACTCCCATGGGGTGAGGGTTCCCACTGAGGGGCTTGGCCAGCCTGCAAACAGCCATCAGCTCCTCACCCAGGCTGTCCAGGCATGCTAGCAGATGGACATCCCACAAGGGGTCCCAGACTGCGAGAGGGCACAGGCTGGGCTGAGGGACCCCTCCAGTGCACAAATTTTTGTACACCGGGCCCCTAGTTAGTTATAAAATTCTAAAGTGAGTTCTTTACTTAAAATATCAAAATTATTTTATCTTTGAAGATTCTTTATTTCTGAGGAATAAATATTTTCAAATAGTACTAATAAAATCTTTCAAGCCAGGATGCTTTTATTATTTTTACATGTATTTGTATTGATTCAGAGAGGAAGGGAGAGGGAGAGAGAGACAGAAACATCAATGATGAGAGAGAATAATCTCTAGGCTACCTCCTGTACAACATAAACTGGGGATTGAACTCATAACCCAGGCATGTGCCCTGACCAGGAATCAAACTTAAGGTGACCAGATTTTAACATTGGTAAAGCGGGACAACATTGACCGGGGGGGGGGGGGGGGTGTTCTTTATTATTATTATTACTTAAAATATTACAAAGAGTAGTACATATGTCTCTTTCCAAAAATTGGGACTTTTTTAAAACGCCATGGGTCGTGGGACAAATTGTTAAAAATCGGGACTGTCCTGCCAAAAGCGGGATGTCTGGTCACCTTAATCAAACTGAGACCTCCTGGCTCATAGGTCAATGCTCATATTCTTTCCACGTTTTAAAGTAAGTAAGAAGTAGGAATATTGTAAACAAGTATTTTATTTGTTGATAGAGTAGGTTTACAAGAGTAGGTTTTACTGTATTTTTTTTCTTTCTTAATGTAGAATGCCCCTTTAATAATATCACAGATTAAGAAAGATCCCTATTTTTAATATATTGTCATGGTACAAGAATTATGTCTATTGTTTAGGATTCTTCAACTCTCTTTGTTTATGTTAAAATGATAAAGTATTTTGAAAGTACTATCAATGCTACAAAGGAAAAAAGTTACAATATGCCTACTCCATGTATGCAGGTAACAACTAAGGAGGAGCAACTTGATTGGGTGGTAGCAGTTAAAGAAATATAAGTCTCTAGGACACATTATTCTTCTTCAAAGCAGAAATTGGTGACACTTTCATAGCGTGGATCAACCTTTTTATCTCTTAGACTTCAGTTCTGGAGGCAGTTCATCCCAGGATTACTTTTTAAGTCGTAAAGACGGTAGAGCAAATATTTCAATTCTAGGCTGGTATCAATGGCTTTATGACTTGGTTCATGATACATAGTACTTTGAAATTCAAAGATTGTAAGAGCATAAAAATAACGAAAGACTCCTGTCACATGAATAAGTTAGAGGAATCAGAAATATGCTCTAGAATCTTGAGTATTTGTTTAGGCCACATTTCATACATGTGTATGAGTCAAAACCAATTTGAAATGAAGAGCATACACTTAATAAAGATTTTGAAGTGAGTACCCTCTCATTTTAGTAGATAGCTTACAGGAAAACAGGTGAAAAGAAGATAAAAATATTGCATTATATATTTTCCTTGCAAAACCCTCAGTCCTTTTAAGAGCTTCCAATCTTCTCAGAGTTAACATATTTTTAGGAAAAATATAGCACACAGTTACATAATCTTCTGCAGATGCAACAACAGATCCTTTGGAAATAAATCTTTTCTTATTAGTGTGTCAGCAGCTTTGACTTTTGCCAAGTTAATCATTTAGCTAGCTGAAACCTTATTTTTTTTTTGCTGGTATTGGCCTTGTCAGCAGTAATGTAAGTAAAAGCAGTTTCCTTAATCCTTTCACTTTAGCTAAACTCCTGTATAGATGATTTTTCTTAGGAAAATTACTTTGTGAAAATGTGTGTGATCTAGAGGGTATTTAATTTATTAAGATTTCTTATCCTATAAACTGAATCGGCTCTCAACACGTCTCCAAGATTGGTATACCTCATTTATTATAGTTCATTTCATGATCCCATTTTCTCAGATTGCTTTGTACACCTGTGTCAGGTTCTTCATGACCCTCACAGACGGATCAAACAAAAGGCTTCCTTGCAGAGTCTTCCTCATGCAGCACAGAAACGCTTCCCACCACCTCTCTGTCATATCCACGGGGCAATTAATTAGCTCTATTACTAGAGCTCACAGGCCAAGGAAAACTAATCTGGATAAAGTAAGTATACTAAAATTAAAGATATGCACTTTATATACAAAGTATAGACACTTTCTGGAATATAATCTGATAATACATTTCCAAACCTTTGAATATTGTGAACATTTGACCTCATAGTTAAATTTGTAGACCTCTATCCCAAGGAAATAATCAGAGACATATTTGAAGTTGCACTCAAAAATGTGTATCTCAGTGTTATCATAAAAATGAAAAAGGAAAGAAATGTCTTGAGAGTCTAGTTATGGGAGGTTGTTATATAAATTAAATAAACAAAACCATGTGATAGAATAACATGAATTAATTAATAACAAAAATATCTGCTTTCAGCAATTGGTGGGCTATTTACTGGGAAGCACCTCCCGTTATAAAATGACTAGCTCTTCAATAAACCATTTTTTCACATATTTGTGAATTCCCAAGAAGTAAGAGAAATCTAAGGATCACCTGTCCTCACACACACCTAAACATGACCTATGTAGGGGATCTCAAGGGACAGTGGGAGCATCACTAAAACAGGGCCATATGCAAAGTGGCAGAATTAAGTCTGGGCTTTTTACAATTAGTCTATGATTTTTGAAAGGAGGTGAAGTGGTCCCAGATTGACACTAACCTTGAATCTCATCATAAGCAAATACAAATATTTTCTAGAGTTTCAATGTTCCTCAACTAGACCTTTAGGACTCCTGTGAGTATGGTAAAAGGGTGGGGTGGGAGACAACAAGCAAAGATCCTCAGCAAATGAGGAAAAAAACCGCTATGCTTGAAAGAACAGTAATAGTGACAGAATATAGTACCTGTTTAGACATATATTTTCAAATCAAATAAAGGATAGTGAATATCAATTAAATGTGTATATATATATGTATATATACATATATAATTAAAATATTTTAAATTAGATAATATTGTAAAGACAAGACTAACTAGAAAATTAATAAAATATTAATAAATGAATTAAAAAATACACACTTTTTGAAATAATAAGAAACATAATGGATAGGTAAAGTAGACCCAGTTGAAAAGTAAACAAAAAAGCAAAGCTGAAACCAAACAGAGGAGAAGAAAAGAGAAAACTGACCCATAGGATACATTGAGAAAATATGATGCACCTCTAATATCTTTATTCTAATAGAAGATTGCATGAGTGACTTATTACCACATAACGAATTATCCCACAATATAAACACTTAGAACAGCAGATATTAGCTGGATTGTCTGGCTCAGGGTCTCTTAGCTTGTGGTCAAACTGTTGGCCTGTTGGCCAGGACAGGAGTCTCGGGAAAATGGACTGAGCTGAAATGCCTTTTCTAATTCCTTCACAAGTCTTTCAGTGGAATATTAGAGTTTCTCACCATTTGGATTCCTCCACATAGACTCAGGTTCAAAGGAAGTGTGTATGTGTGTGTGTGTGAGAGAGAGAGGGGGGTAGGAAGGAGGGTGTGGGAAGAAGAGAGTAGGAGGGAGAAGGGAGAAGAAAGTATCAATTTAGTGGCATAAAACAGCAGAAATGTATTTTTTATAGCTCTGGAGGTCAGAAATCTTAGAATCAAGTTATAAGTTGTTTCTTCTGGAGTCTAGGGTATAATCCATTTCCTTGCTTTTTCTAGCTTTAAGAGTCTACCAGCATTTCCTGCACAAAATCCATTCTCATTACCGTAATCTCTGCTTTGGCATGTAAGACAATATATTTACAGATTTCAGGTGGTCTATAACAGCCCCCACCTGTAAAATGAGAGGAGTAATAACACCTACTTTCCAGCTTTGTTATGATTATTTAGATGACTTTAGGTTGTTGCTGTCTTTAAATATATTTTTATTGACTTTTAGAGAGAGAGGAAGGGATAGAGAGATAGAAACATCAAAGAGAGAGGAAGTCATTGATTGGCTGCCTCCTACATGGCCCCACTGGGGATCAAGCCTACAACCAGGGCCTGTGTCCTGATCTGGGGTAGAACGGGTGACCTCTTGATTCTGGATTGACGCTCAACTGCTGAGACACAACAGCTGGTGCTTGTTTTTCCGTTTTGTTTTATTTTTGTACTAATAGTATGAGCTACATACTGAATGCTATAAAAATATTTAATGAGTAAGAGCAGCATCTGACTTTTATTGTTTAATTATTTTGGTTTGTGATCTCTGATCTCTTCTAATTTTTTTTAACTTACAAACATATGCTTATTTTTGATTGAGTACCAGACATCAAAAATAAAATCTGTAGAGATAAATTGAATTGCTAGACCCTATCCTATTCCTCCAGAGAAGATTTGTGTTTGCTACCAGCTGGTGGCCAGACTAAAGTCACTGGCCATCCTGAAAGTAATTTAACCCAATCAGTGACTGAGACTATTGTAATCTAGGTGTCAGGCCTCATGAAGACTCGCAGGGTATATTCTCCAGTACTTCTCTGCTTGTGAGTTCAATCTCCAGTCTTTGTAGTTCCGATCTGTATGTGGAAGGCACTGTTTAATTATTTGCCCTCTCAGTATTCTGCAGAATTATCAGGTTAAGAGCAAAGGTAGATACCAGCCTCACCTCTCCTAATATTCTTCTAAATCTTTGTTGTATAATTACTTACTACTGGGACAATTTCCTGATGCTTTCTAAGAAATAAACATTCTATTCTCTCTAGTATTCTTTTTGTTTTTAGTCAGCTATTATCAGTAGCCAAAACTGAGAAAATGGATTTTGTTTCATGGTTCTTCAGAAAATAAAAACACTTAAAAATTAGTTCTCACACTGCCAGTACTCTGATAGAAATTGAATGGTGAATTATGGAAGGAAATCTTGAGCCTTGAGTCATAAATCAAGGAGACCTAGAAGTGTTCTTTCATCAGTTGAATAGGTATACTATTATATTTGACCAAGCTGAGCAGACCCTGAAGACACAAGAACAAATCATAGTTCAATTATAGCATTGTTTTTAATTCTTAAAATTCAAGAGCTCTTATATTCCCTTCTATATGAGAATTCATAAGAAAAATTTTATTTCAAATATAAAGGGATATAATGAAGGTAAAATGAATTAACTAGAATTTCTTGTATCTACTTAATTAAGTTTTAGCTTATAAAGTTATAAGAAAAGTGAATTTTTAAAAAAATATTCTGTCATACAACTTATTTGAAGACTAAGACATAATATACAATACTACACTATCCATTACATATGTAGTTTTACACAATTATATATCTATACTAGAGGCCTAGTTCACAAATTTATGCACAAATGGGGTCTTGGGGTGAGGGAGGGCGATTGGAGGTGGGGCCACCCAGGGGAGGGGCCATGGGAGGGTGGCCAGCTGGCCCCAGCTCGGATTAGTTTAGGATAAGCGTATTGGTCTGGGCTGGCTGGTTGTCTGGCCACAGCGCATGTCATGGAGACTGGTTGTTTCATTTGCTTGGCTTTTATATATATAGATATTTATATAATTATATGTGCATATATTTTTATATTATTATATATGAAATAAAGTTATAAACACATGTGAAATTATAAATTGAATGAAATCTATAGGAATGAAAAGAGGGGAATAGGTTCAAATTCTATATTTGATATTAAGTTAGACACTGAATGGTGAATTATTCACATATTAAATACATGGAGCAAACATGGGCAAGTTCTAAGGTTATAAAAAGCTGGTTTGTTATACCATGGTACTGGGTAGAGCGTTCTCTATACTTTTCTGCATATTTGAATTAATATAATATAAAATACAAATTTTACAATAAAAAGCCTCCTTAGTAAAACTTATGTCCATAGAGTGCTATCTGTATCCCTTTACGTTACTAACTGTGCTACATTTTGTGCACGTTTTCTCCCCGTCTACTCTCGGCCCTTCTCTCCCATGCTCTGCCCTGGGAGGCTGAGCCTTGAGAACTGCATCTTCAAATTTCCCTTGCTGAGTGTCCTCTGGTTGGGCCATACCAGTGGGAGCCACTGGCAGACTGCAGCAGAATGGAGTAATAGCCCACAGCATCTCTTTCCTGCTCCTCTCTTTCTCCTTTACAGGGTCTCTGGCAGTAGCTGTATGTCAGCTGGACACTGCTCTAAAGTTCCAGATCTCAGTGGGCGCTGAAAACACTCCTGTCTTTTCAGTCCTAGAAGTGATAATGTTTTTGCATTGCTGCTCTGAGGTCTCACCGTTCCCTATTTATTTCCTTATCCCTGCCCACAGTTCTGTAAGGGGAGTTCCTTTATAAATCTGCTCTTTGAATTATTTAAGTTTTCTTAATGATACCTTGGCTAATGCACCAATGAAATAAGAAAGAAAAAGTAATACAATAGTGCAACAAGTGACAAAATCTACTGAAATATATCACTTCATTTATGCAATACGAAAAAAATCAAACAATGTATAAAACTATTTTTTAATTAGTTGGGTAATTGACAGGTCAGATTTATTCACACTAATCCCCCAAATATACAGTCTATTTAGAATGTCCAAAGCCTTGAAACAAACTTGCTTAATAGTTATTTTGTCAGTGTCTTTAGGATAATTATAATGGTGCTATGTACACGTGTAACTTTCAATATATTTAATGGTTATTTTGAAAGGGCCAATGGCAATAGCTGTAATAATCATCAATCCATTGATCAGGTTTTAATATGGTTACAGTGATTTGAAACTTTAAAATGTTGCAGTCATGTTATAATTTATTTCCCTACGATTTTTCACGAGAACTAATATATCTCATGATAAGCCCAAGGGTTATTGAAATGGAAGGTGACCATCCTCTTTAGCAAAAACTGATTAGTCTGTGCTTCTACTTCAATGTGTTTATCTATTAAAGCCAGACTAATTAGCAAATTCATTAATGAGGTTGCTATATCTGTTGTAAAGAAAAATCTCTTCTTAGCAACCTCGTTATTAAAATAGTAAGTCAAACAGGAGCTCAACTTGTGGCAAAAGTCTGCAATTCATACTTGAGAAATGTAAGCATATTTTCCTTTACTGTCTGCAATGTGTATAATGGTAATAATAGGATCTCTGTTCAAACAAATAATTAGAGTTGATGAAAAAGGGTAAACATAACCCTAATTAATGCCTTTGCTAATGGCTGTTGCTTGTTTAAGGCACTAATCCAAGTTCACTATTTAGCCTCTTCGTACCTACACGGAATAATGAACAATTCATTGACTCAGCCTTAAGGCACTGTGATGATGTGTAACTAACTTCAATGTGCTACTACCAATGATGATTTTGCTTTTCTTCTCTGCATTTTGACTAAATCTTCTGCAGTAATTGTTTATCTTTTGCTGGGCATTCTACTCCCACAAACTTTTTAAAATATATATATTTTTATTGATTTCAGACAGGAAAAGAGAGGGAAAGAGGGATAGAAATATCAATAATGGGAGAGAATCATTGATTGGCTGCCTCCTGCATACCTCACATTGAGGATCAAGCCCACAACTCGGGTTGTGCCCTGACCAGGAATTGAACTGTGACCTCCTGATTCAACCACTGAGCCACACCAGCCAGGCTCTACTCCCACAAACTCTTGTTGAAGGAAGTGACTGCAGGTAGTGTTGTAACCACAGATCACCTGGTGTCACAGTGGGAGAAAATGCCATCTAGATGAATGACCACTATTTACCTTTTTGCCTATTATCTATGAGCAGAGCTCTTGCATAATTACTAGGTGTTAATTGCTAGACCAAGTCAGATCTTGTTATTTTTGTCTCTAAATTCAAAAGACACAACATCTTTAAAGGCTTAGAGACAAGAGATCATGGTCCCTTTGAAGTGATGAAATAAGCTTAGTTGGGTAGTAGAAATGGCTACAAATGTGGCTGATTATAAAGTCATGACTTATATATTGGAAGGTTTGTAAGCCATCCTAAAGATTCTGATCTTTATCATACAGGTTATGAAAACCTCAACAGATATAAAATCAGAAAATAATGTGATAAAATTTACATTTTTCCTCTTCTCTGGTTTATTCTAACATTAAATCTTGATTGACTTGAGCATGACTCTCATGCAAGCTAACTCATTTTCGGTTGAATGCTTACTTTGTTCTGTACTCTTGGTGTATTCATTCTGTACTTGCCACTGGAGCTTTTTACTTCCCCCCCAGATCAAATGTTTTAGCCTCAATTTCTGCCTCTATTAGAAAGCTTGCTGCCGTTACTACCCTTGCTCAACTTCTTCCAATCCAGATAGTTCTGGTAGGTTATGGTTTACCACTGCTTATAACCTACATTGACAAGATTTTAATTTTCAAATGGGATTCACGGTCAGAAGTTGGTGTCTTAGCTCTTCCCTTTGAAAACTAGACTTAATATCATCTCATCAAATTCCCATACTCTGATTTTATTTTTCTGTTGTGGGGGAGGAAAAAATTTCCTCTACCCTGCTAGGTTCTTTTAGTTGGTCTAATAATTAAATGTATATGCCACAGATAAACAAGGAAAAATAACTAAATTTAATTACATAGGATGTATGGGAACCCCACATATGTGAGAGTCAGAGACCCACTCATACATGAGGAGTTCAGAGACAGAAAGGGAAATGAAGTATATATGACATTCTGAGCTAAGGATGAGGTAAGGCATCATGAGGCTCCATAAAAAAGGAAAGTCATTCACAGATGATAAGAAGAGCAGATGTTCAGTAATTAGAAATTTGCCCTACCCTATAGATAGGTCATAACATGTTATTTCTGTTGATAACTCATTATGGGAAAGGCCCCTAATTTAAATTCTTTAAAGGAGAGGTAAAAGTTTCTTGTGAGCTTGCAGGGTATCAATTGCCTTTAGCTCAAAATAATCCACATATCACAGAGGCACATCTTGGGGGACTTCTTCTGAAACCCGGTTCGGAAGAGGGATATTTTATCTGTTCTATATTAGAGGTTTATTGTTAGAAAAAATTAGCAAGTCTAGATGAGGGTGTTACAAATAGAAGACAAAGCACAAGTATGTTATGATGGTGAAAAGACTTGGATTAATAGACAGGCATACCTTTGGAGACATGAAGAATTCAGGTCCAGACCTCCATACTTAAGTGATTTTGACAAACTTTTTGGTTTCCCAGTTCATATAAAAATTGTGCTTACACTATATTGTAGTCTATTAAATGTTCAATAGACTTATGCTAAAAAAAAAAACCCCCACCCAATAATGTTCATACTTAATTTTCTATTCTCACACACACACACACAGGCACAGTCACACACTTAAATTTTATATTTTGGTTAGTGCTAACTCTCCTTTTCAGGATTTCTCGAAAATTTTATTTCCTTTTTTTGACCCATCTGCTTTCCTTTTTTACCCCTTTCCCCAAGGTCTAGTTTGCTATGCTTCTGTTTCTCATTTCTGCTCTCTCAGTGCTAATGAACAAGTACTATTTGTCCTGACATTTCACATTTTTTTTCTGCTGTGATAGAATATGTAAGAAAAAAAAAAGGCATTTTCTTCTTGATACTAATAACATTTCAGAGCAAAACTTTACAGTGTTATTACCCAGTAGATAACACAGTGTCTGTCACATAATAAGCGCTCAATAAATTGCTCCTGTATGTTGAATAATGGCTATCTCATCTGCTCCTGTGTACTGTAGACATGGACAAAGAAGTTGAAGGAACAGACTACCTTATACTATCCCATAGATTACTATTTATTAAAAATAAACAGACACTGTAATATTAGTTTAAGTTAAAATTAAAAAAAAATATGGCCAAAAGGAAATTAAACTTACTTTCCAAGAAATTTAAAAAAATTAGCTGAAGACAGTTTGGGACTAATCAAAGTTTAAAAAATCGCAGTATGAAGTATTGAGACTCATCTAATCTAATAAAAGAGTAATATGCAAATTGACCCTCACTGCATTGCACCTACAAGCCATGCCCACAAGCCACACCCACCAACCAATCAGGAGCAAATATGCAAATTAACTCAACTAAGATGGTGGCAGCCACAGAGCTGGAGTTGCCCCGAGCAATGGAGGAAGCCAGGGCCCTGGGGGCCCTGAGCTCTACTCAAGGCTACAAAGTTTCAATTATAGAAGATAAACAAACCCCAGATACCTGCTTCCACTCAGGCACCCCAGTAGGGACCTGAACCCTGAAGGGGCTATGGGTAGCCTGAAATGGCCCTCTGCCCCTCACCCAGGCTGGCCAGGCACACCAGCAGGTGGACATCCCCTGAGGGATCCCAGACTGTGAGAGAGGGCACAGGCCAGGCTGAGGGACCCCCCCCCCCCCCAATGCACAAATTTTTTGTGTGCTGGGTCTCTAGTCATCATATAAAATTTCATTTAAAAATAGTTTGTACTGAAATCAATATAGTTATATGTAGATCAGATAAAATTGACTTACTGCATGCTTTAATAACATGGTTCTACCAGGACACAATAGTGATGAGGATCATAAAATTACAGTGTAATTTCAATAATATTTTCTACTCCAAATACTAGAAAACAAGTATGAGGCATATTTGCACTTGGAAGCTTATAGGTAGAATTTGGAATCTTGGTCTATTATCTCCACATCTCCAGTGTTTCTTGTATATTTTCCAGTTTTTATTTTTATTATTAGCTCTTCTGGAATGCTTCATCTTAAGTGCTCTATTTAACTGGGGTGCAGTACTGAGCTTTGTGCAGAACACCTTTTATTATGCAATGTTTTTTCTTGCTCCTGGTTTTATGGTTTTCCCATTCTCTGCTCCAAATTCCTAATCTTTTCTACAAGGTATTTTTATGTTTATTTCCAAAACTGTGCATTTCTTCTGAAAAGTTAAATTTTTTTCTGGAATAATCACTATTTTCAATAGAACTTGATGATTTTGGTCATTAGCTTGCATCTAATCTTAAGATACAAATCCTAATTTTTAGGTCTCAGAAGTAGGGACTTTCATTCAAACTCTGGAAGAAAAAATCTATTTTCCTGGACATCTCTGAAACTGATCTGTAAATGCCCAGAGTGTGTAAAAGTTATTAACCTAGTAGTTTCCCTCGAGTTAGAGTCTAAATTGCTTACTGCTGATTGTGTCACAACCTCATCATCTCCCTCAATGTTTCTATCTAGTCCTTTTCTTCAAACAACAGTTTTGTAGTTGCTGCTCTCAGCTACAATCTTTTTATTCTTCTGAGTTTCCATGGCCCCCTCCCTTACTGCTTATCTCAGCAGATAGGAATAGTCCTGACCAGATGGCATTCCTAAGACCCCATTGTCATCCTTAGAAGTAAATTGGGCACTGGGGCATAGCTAAGTGATCAAGTGGTTATAAATCAAAGTGGTCTGTCCTGACTTATGGCAAAGGAAAACCAGAGTTTTTATTATATTAGATATCAGCTGTAAACTGGGAAGGATGAGTTTGAATCATCCTCAAAACCCATGATGGTCCTTTGTCCTGAAGTTAAGACACCACGGCCTGGGCTCTTTTTGTGCTTTCTCTAGTCGTGTGGTAAAGACATAGGGCATATTTATTGCCCTTTCTCCCTCTTTATGGATTCATGCAGCTGTATGATAAGAGCATTATTGCCTTTTTTTGCCCCTATGAGAAAACTTCTTCGTTTTCTCTCATCTCAGATCGATTTTTGGGCCTAGGCAACTACTATGGCTATAAACTAGGTGCTCTGACTAGCTCTGTATTGGCAGTGGGGCCTGTTTTCTTCCAGAGTTTTATGACTTTGGGTCTTACATTTAAGTCTTTAATCCATTTTGAGTTTATTCTTATGTATAGTTTAAGGAGGTGGTTGCATTTTATTTTTTTCACGTGATCTGTCCAGTTTTCCCGATATCATTTATTGAAGAGACTATCTTTATCCCATTGCATAGTCCTGCCTCGTAGAATAATTAACGATATAGGCATGGGTTTATTTCTGGACTCTCTATTCTGTTCCATTGATTTATGTATCCGTTTTTATGCCGGTACTATGGGGTTTTGATCACTATGGCCTTGTAGTATACTAGTAGTTTGATATCAGTAATGTAATATCTTCAACTCTGCTTTTCTTTCTCAAGCCTACTTTGGCTATGTGGGGCCTTCTGTGGTTTCATATAAATTTTAAGATTCATTTTTCTAGTTCTGTGAATAATGCCATTGATATTTTGATAGGAATTGCAATGAATCTGTAGATTGCTTTGGGTAGTACGGACATTCTGATTTTTGTTTTGAAAGAATGACTCATTTTTGAATGGAGACTATGGAAGGAAGAATAGAAATTGTTAGACCAAGTGGGGTGATATGGCAATAATTCAAGAGAATAAAATGAATGTCTTAGACTAAGAAATTAGTGACAATGGAGCCATTATTTTGTAAACCTTAACTAATAGTATGATCTATCAAATCACTCATGGTTTTTACTTCTGGGTTGTGGTCTGGTTGAAAAATATGTTACCTAAATCAAGAAATTCATGGTTTTCCTTCAACTATTTGTAATTTTATCTAGACTACATTTAGATTGTAGGAATTCTTGTATTAAATTAATTGATTTTAGACATTGTGATAATAACTATATCCATAAGCTACATTCCCTTTTTAAACAAGCTTATAAAGTTTTTGTCTGATTTAAGGGTTGTTTTTTTTTTTTTATATCAGAGATAACTGGGAATTCATAGTATTTTTCAAGCGATAAATGCAGTTGCTTTTCTAGCAGGGTGGAAGTTAAGGTTAAATAAGATAATGCTCTAGAGATCACTTTTCCCTCTTTAGAGGAAAGCTGTTTTGCAAATTATTGTACTTTTGTGGTTGTTCTAACCTTTATGTTGTTTATGCACATAACCACTCCACTTAAAATGCTTTTAATAAGTTTTCTCTTATATAAGCAGAGTCATTTCCTCCTTTCTCTCAGATAATCTGAGATTGGCTTTTATACCATCTTTTCATTTTGGTCTCTGTTGTTTCTTTATAGATATGTGTAATGTTTGCCCACAAAAGGCAATTTAACATACATGATTTTCTTCTTTAAAAAAAAATGCAACTCAATACATATATGGAAAATTAAGAATTGATTATTCAGTTTCCAAGGGAATTCACAAGAAGAATTTATTCAACTTGCAAAATTCTTAATACATTTATAAAATGATCCAATTATAAAAATATTCCATTAAAAACAGATTTACAGCTATTTCAGAGCTATATTTGTTGTATGAATAATTATATCATGAGTAACTCTGTCACCTTTAATTCAGTCTTCTCTATAGCACTGCTTAAATCTCTACTTTCTGTCCTCACTGCCAAAAAGACACCATACAGCACACCCCGGGCATAGAAATATGGCAGGACAAAGAAACATTTTATAAGTGGGTTAACATGATATGCTCTGTCAGCTGCCATTCTGCATTACTGTCAGATTCCCCCAAGTTCTGCAAAGCCTGGTTTCTCACTGATGCCGCTAAAACTGTGGCTTCTTCTAATTCAACTTAAATATCTCAAAACATAATTTAATGGAACAATTTTAAGACTGTACTTTAAAACTCAGCTGCATTACTATGCTATATAATTTTGGCTATGAATCCATCCATGCATATATTCATTTACCTACCAAAATAGTGTAAGAGGCTTATAACAAGAAGTCCCCTGTAATGAGAATGAAGTCCCTTGTAATCTCTGAGTCCAAAAAATAGATAAAATTGTACATATACATATATATATGGTATATTTCACATTATATATGCATGCATTCACACATATATATGTTTCTACCCACATATAGATTAATGACTTACTGGGTTCAGCTAGTAAGTAAAGCAAAATCAATAATGGTAAATAGCTGGTCATCAATAACAGGTGAAGATATAAACTAGTACACAAATGACTAAAGCTGGTGTAGTTCCACTCATGTCGGGGGTAAAATTAACATTGCACTCAAGAGTTTTTAGGTTATGTGCCATAGTAAGCATATTTCTGTAGGGAATTATTGCTTTACTTTTCAAATGTGATAACGTAGTTGGCAAAACATTTGAGTTCAGTGCCTGAGCTGATTGTTTTCTCTGAGAGGCAGAAGCTGGAAAGCAGTTAGCAATGTAGAAGATTTACATCGGAATGCTACCTGTGAAGGCAAAGGATATGGAGTGTGATTGGTCAGAGGCAGCTGGCAGCTCAGGATACAACCTGACAAGTATATTTGGGCATGACAAGGCTCTAGAGCAAAGGCTGCCCATTGGGAATGCCCCACGTGTGTGGACATCACTGTACTCTAAGCCACTACCTTGCTCAAATATTGTCTGGGGATTGCTATGAGGACAGCATGACCTTGAAGGCTGAGGTGCACTCTGAAGAACTGACAGCTGGAGGTTTTCTGCTGACCCACATTCTTTACAACTGAGCAGCACGTCTTTGTTTGTTGAAAGGAATATGAATGGTTCATATCTGTGCCTGATGCAGTTGTTACTTGAGACTTTTTTTTTCCGATTTTTGTTTTCCTGGCTACTTTATTGCAATACAAATGTGAGAATGCGAGAATGCAGTGAATAAATGAGAAAGTTTAATAAATATCATCTTGAAGCTTCAAAAACAAAGACAAAAAGAAACTGTGTAATACACCCCACTTAGAAAATATTGGCTAGAAATTTTGCTAGCTTGACAAATGTATAAGCAATAAATTATTTAATGATATTGATTTCAGATAGCACTTTTAAAGAACTGAATATATATAGTTTATCTAGGTAACTAATTTTTATGAGATGCACCAATTACAAATTCCATGTATTTAGTTTTATATTCCATGCACTGTGGGGAAGGGGCCCTCATCCTGGCCTATGCCCTCTAGCAGTCCAGGAGCCCTCAGAGGATGTCCACCTGCTGGCTTAAGCCTGTTCCCCACAGGGATCGAGCCTAACCCGGCATTCGGACATTCTTCTCGCAGTCTGGGACCCCTTGCTCTTTACCACCCTCTGCTTGCTGCTCCTTACCGCTTGGCTCACTGCTCCTTAGTGCTGCAGTGGAGGTGGGAGAGGCTCCCACCACCACCACTACATTCTCCAGCTGTGAGCCTGGCTTCTGGCTGAGAAGCGCTCCACTTATGGGAGCACACTGACCACCAGGGGGCAGCTTCTGCATTGAGCATCTGCCCCCTGGTGGTCAATGTGCATCATAGCGACTTGTCATTCTGCTGTTCAGTTGATTTGCATATTAGGCTTTTATTATATAGGATGATGTTCTGGCAGCATCTGCTTAATCATATTTTTATGCTTCAAATGCAACAGCAATTTATATCTGAATAATTTATTAAAGTGATCATAATTTTCTAGTTAGGTGACATGAAATATGTGTAGAAAATTCACAAATGAATGGACATGGCAGAAAATTTTTTCAGATAAATATTTAAAACTAAATGAAATTTGGGTTATATATGCATTCTATAGCACTGAGATATTAAATATTTTAAAAAATGCCTTGCTTAGTCTATTTGCTAGCAAGTTCTATGGTTTGGGATATTTCTAAGCACTACTAAATGCACTAGACATCTAGGCAGTAACAAATAAAACTTCAGGATTTTGTTGATAAAAAATCCCATAAGTAGTGGCAGGAAACAGAAAGGGGATTTTATGTTTTTACTTTTTATTTTATATTCTTTGCTATTGCTTGAATTTTTTTAAAGCAGCACTTTGTTGTTATTTAGGAATGATAAAAAATATTATCCTAATATATAAAATCCCAGGGTCATAATGACCTATCACGACCAAAGACTGACCAACCTGGAAGTCCTTCAGTCAGTGCTGGGTTGCTGTGGCGACTCAGCACTGACTGCCCAGGGGGTTCAGACCCAGAGAGAGAGGCAGGGTCTGATCCACAGCCTTAGTGGCAGCTGTTGATCAGTACTTGCCTTTCTGTTTCTCTCCCTCTTTCTTTCCAGGCTTTGCCAGCAGCCAGGCCTTTCTTTCTCTCCTGGCTTCCCTGGGGGCTGCTGTTCAGCCCTGCTTCTCTGATCAGGCCTGGAGATAGGCCCAGAGATGCTGACTGGCATAGGAACTGACCAACCAGAACCAAATGTGGGTGCTGT
>PVJC01025259.1:0-24872 GCA_004026665.1 Murina feae | reverse complement strand
CTTTTACTAAAAAGGACAGGCAAGCGTGTTCGGGCTGGCGGCCGAGGCCACCACGGGCAGCGCGGCGGAGGGCCCAGGGCTCAGTTCGGTTCCGCGTGTCCGTGTCCGCCACGGACGGTGAACTGCGACGTGGGCGGCGGCTCTGGGTGAGTAGCTTCGTGGGCGACACTGCACCCGGGCCGCCGCTGGTGGGAGTCGGTGGAACGCTCGGTCCCGGAACAGCCGCACCCCCCACCCCACCCCAACCCGCCGACCGGGGTGCAGGCATCTCAACTTCCTGAACAGCAAGGCAAGGACTTGCGAGTCCCGAGCGCCTGGTGGAGAAGGCTGCGCCCGCGCCCCTCCCCCTCCCCCTCCCCCGCGCCTCTGTCCCCGGGGGCCCCAGGGTATTTTTCCGTAAGAGACCGGGAAAGCGGCCTCGAGTGACCTCTATTAAATACATGCAACTCGGTGGTCGGTGTTTAAAGTTTGACATAAATTAGTTGGTGAGAACACAGCACCACCTAATAACTAGTGTAACAGGTCAGCAAACCAAACTGTCTTCTAAATGAAGGTGCGTGGGCTTTAGTGTTCACTCAGGGGAAAGAGAGGACTGGACATTTTCCTCACCTTAATGTCCCCGGCAAACTCATACCCCGACAAAACTTTCTACACGTGACTTTCACACCCCCTTTTCCACTAGGAAACATTTTACCAGCTTTGACCTCCCTGTTAATTCCCCCCCCCCCACACACACACCCTTCACCCTCATCTTTTTCCAGCAGTTTGGGGAGATTTTTTTCTGAGGGCAGTGTGTACCGATGCCAGCTAACCGGGCCGACCTAGAGAGATCAACTGCTGGTAAAGAATAAGAAAGACATTAAAAAAAAATCTGACAGCAATTTCCAAATATGCTTTTCACTTGAACTTCATAAACCGTCTACCCTTCCCCTTCCCCCCGCCTCCCAGCCCACGGGTGGTTTAGAGTCTGCATGTCCAGCCTGACTATTGCTTCTCCAACCCCCTTCCCCTACTCCGCGCGCACCCACACCCACACCCACACGCCGGGCCCCGCCCACAAAACAACTAGATGGGACTGCGCCCCGACATATGGGCAACTAACAGCCAAGGCTTCTCTCGAGGAGCGAGTGCGGAGACGCGCGCGGGCGCCGAGGTGCGCCATTCGGCGGGGTCTGTCCCCTTCCAGCGCTGGGTTCTGCCAGCATCCTTCCCTCCGCTCCTGTCACCAGTCCCTGGCTCCGCCCCCCTGCTCCTGCAGCCAATAAAAAACCCCAACAACTTTCCTCCGCCCCAAACCCTTTCCACACCCCCACTTTCCGGGAGCTGGTTGGCTGCTGCAGCCAGGGCGAAGCTGCCGTATTTGCATGGGGGCCCTGGTCTCTGGTAGGTGGAGCGGCCTGTCCCTCCCGGTGGCCGGGCCCGCCCACTCCACCTCGGTCTCTACTCTTCCTGCGCAGTTCTCCTCCGCAGCCTCAGCGAGGAAGTGCCGGGGCTGCTCTCGGGAGCACTTCGCAGGGCAGCGAGGAGGCAGCCCCGGGCAGCGGCCGTGCGCGCCGTCGGAGCGGCCGGGACACTGGAGTGCAGCGTTCTCCTGCCCCGGAACGGGCCGTCGCGCCGTGAGAGCTGTTCCCGAGCCAGCAGTTGCCGCCGCCCGACTTTTCGTTCCAGTTGCGGCTCGCTCCCGGGCAACATGTCAAAAGCCGCGGCCGCTACAGCTGCTGCCGCCACCTGGGGAAGAGCAGCAGGAGCAGCAGCGGGGGCCCCCGGCGCACGGGTGCAATAAACCCACCCACCCCCACCCCCCGCCGCCCCGGGCGTCCGGAGGGCCAAGGAACCCTCTCCGCGCTCACGGCTCCCGCGGGACCGGTGCCATGTGCTGAGCCATGCCCCTCGCCGCGCCCGCGGGCCGCGCATGGGGCAGCGCCTGAGCGGCAGCCGATCCTGCCTCCATGCCCCCAGCTGGCTTCTGCCCCAGCCGCAGGCGCCCCCGCCACCGGTGAGGAGGAAGCTCGCGCTGCTCTTCGCCATGCTTTGCGTCTGGCTCTACATGTTCTTGTACTCGTGCGCCGGCTCGTGCGCCGCCGCGCCGGGGCTGCTGCTGCTGGGCTCGGGGTCCCGCGCCGTCCACGACCCGCCGGCCCTGGCCACGGGTCCCGACCGGGCTTTCCCCAGGCTGCTGTTCCAGACAGTACCGGCCACCCCGTTCGCTGCGGCCCCGGAGAAGGCCGAGGGCGCCACGAGCCAAGAGGAGCAGAGTCCAGAGGCGCCGGACTCCCCCAGCCCCATCTCCAGCTTCTTTAGCGGGTCCGGGAGCAAGCAGCTGCCGCAGGCCATCATCATCGGCGTGAAGAAGGGCGGCACGCGGGCGCTGCTCGAGTTCCTGCGCGTGCACCCCGACGTACGCGCCGTGGGCGCCGAGCCCCACTTCTTCGACCGCAGCTACGACAAGGGCCTCGCATGGTACCGGTGAGTTTCCCCGACAGGGCCAGGGCCAGAGGCGCCAGCGGCTACCCAGATCGGGGCAGGAGGGAGACGTAGCTTGTGCTAAGGAAGTGACAGGAGTGCAGTCTCGAACCACCGAACCCCTGGGGGCGGAGAGGGGCGCAGAGAACGAATGCGCGGTGATGACCACCTCCCCCCACCACCCCAGCGCGGTACCGAGTGTTTGGGGAGGTTCTTGCCACAACCCATGGAAACTTCTCGAGGAGCTCTGGCAGCTCAGTGGCCCACGGTGCCCTAGAAATAGTCAGGAGAGCTCTCCGCAAAGAAGGGGTACAGCGACCGAGATGGCGCTCCGGGGAGCACGCAACCCTCCCTCGGTGGCCGCATCCCAAAGGAACCAGTGCGGTGTTGCTGCTGGTGTTTGGTTCTGGAGCTCGGGACGTGCTGCGCCCCGCCGGCCGCGGCCTGCGTCCCGCGTCCCAGACCCATTCTCCACGGCTCCTGCTCCCCTTCTGGGGCTGCGGGGTGGGAGGGAAGGCCTTCCGCCCAGGCCGCGGGGCGTCTGGTCCCATTTGTGTTTCAGTCCTCCTCCTCCCTGCCGGAATCCGAAACCAGAGAGGGTCCAACTCGCTTCCCTGGGAGCAGCTCGGGCTGGGAGGTGCGCTGGGCGGGTGGCCCGCGCCTCCGCCTGGCGGACGGCGGATGGTGGATGGCGGATGGCGGATGGTGGAGCGGTGCTGGTCCCTGTCGGGCAAAGGCGCGCACTGCAGCGGCCGGAGGGAGCGCGCGCGCCGGGGCAGGCCTCCGGGCGCCCCCGGCACGGCCGCTGGTTTACGCCTTCCCGGCTTGGGTGCCGGTCTCCACCGGCCCTTTATACGTCGGGGTGCGAAGAATGTTGGGTGGGGGCCCATGGAATAAGAAGTGTGGGTTGCCCGGAGATCGGGGTTTCCCCGAAACTCGGTTCTTGAGTCGGGTCGTGGGTCCGGTTCCAAAGGGACGGGTAACCAGGACCTCCGCCAACGCCCCCCGCAGCAGCCTGTTTTTGGGGTGAGCGGTTGGGTTGGTCCAGCTTCTGGTGAGACGCGGGGGAGCCGAGGGTCCAGACTCCCGCCTTCCTTGGGAAACTTCGTCGCCAGCCACCCTCACCCCCCACCGGTCACAGGCAAGACTCAGTCTTAGCGCAGGCAGCCCTCCAGGCCCCAGGAGCCTCCTAGAGGCTCGGGACTCAGAAAACCAGAGGGGAGAGTCAAACCGAACTTCCCTCCCGGCCCCCCCACCCCCCTTTCGGCCCCTGGAGAAGATGGGAGATAACAGGGGGCTGGCCCAGGGGATTAAAGCCGCTGTTCCCAGCCTCCCCCTCCCTTTTGTCCTTGATGTGTTCATTGTCCGCAGTTGCCCCAGTCCCGAGGTTTAGGCAGTCACTCTTCCCACCGTCCCGGTCCTGGCCACCGGCCGTTCAAAAGGACGCCCGGACTCCCGTCTGGCTCAGGCCGCTGGCTAAGCCGTGCCGCGCCCTGGTGCTGCCTTCGGTGCCGCGGGGGCGCGCGGTTTTCCGCGGGGCGCAGAGGCGGGGTGCGCTGGGGCGGGCAGGTGCCGGCTGGCACGTGGGGCCGCTCTGACTGTGAGCTATTGTCATCGATCCTATTGTTACTCCACCGCCGCCACGCCACTCCTGGTGCCGCCCGGGCCCAGCGGCAGGGGCGCGCGGGTGCCCTTCCCGACGGAGCCCGCCCGAGGCCGGAGGCGCCCGGAGCGCGCTGAGATCAGACACGCCGGGCCTGGCGGGGCCGGGCCGGGGGGACGGGCGGGAACCGACACTCCTCCACGTCCGCCGGCTTGGAGAGCACCTGGCAGGCTGTGGAAATCCCCGCAGGAAGATGCTCGCAGTCTCAGGCTGCTGCCCGCCACCTGCTCCGTTCCTTTTGATCGACTCAAAACCGCGGAACCGAACCAAGTCGCTCTGGAAACCTGAGCGCAGCCGGGGGTCGGGGCGGGGCGGGTGTCCCGGGCCGCGTCGTGAGCGAGGCCGCCGGGCGTGGGGGCCGCGAGGGCTGGGGCCGGGACGCCGGAGGCGGGAAGTTCCTCTGCACCCCTTCCCCTCCGCCCCCAGCATCTTCCTAAACCGTTGAGCCGGGGCTGTACGGTCCCCGAGGCCCGCGGCTGCGACCCCTGGACCGCGCGGCGGGAGGAGCACCGCGGAGGCGCCGCCGTTCCCCTCCGGCGCGCACTCCGGGCTGCGCCAGAACCCGCCGGCCGCTGGACTGGTGGGTGTTTTTAAGGAAAAAGAAAAAAAACTATTTTAAATGCCTTGTTTAATTAACACATTTTAGTTCATGAAGATTTTTCGGGGTGCCTGGGCAAATGTGTAGACTTACGATTATTTTGAAAGCGGCCGTTTCCAGTTTCTGTAACCACACCGGAGGAGACGTCCAACCGACCCAGATGTTTTTTGCTAAAACCTGGTGCCAGGAAGCACCCTTCGCCCTCCCGGCCGGGCAAGCCCTGGCGCTCGCTGGAGGTGCGTGTCCTCGTGTCTCCCCGAGGTCCCTCTAGGCGGGCAGATTGGAGCCCAAATCACAATTAACCTGAGAGCTGCAATCAGACACGTGGTTCAAGTCCTCGCGGCTAGAAAGTAGAAGGGGAGTGGGGGAGGGAGGGGGGGAACATCGTGAAAGCCCTTGGGCATTTTGGAGGCGTGGGAAAGCCCCCGGCATGGATGGTTGAACCCGGGTGCCGGCATCGTAACTGGCTGGAAAAGCAGATCTTGGCTCTGCCTGTGCCAAGTCCTCTATGGGTGTAATCGATGGGGACCCCCGCTTCCTGTGGCCTCACCAGCAGCCTGGGCCTGCGCGGATTTGCGTGAAGTCTCCGAAATGGACTGTAGTTCCTTCCTCGGCCAGAACTATTGTGGGATTAACGGTTGTGGGATGGAGGCGACAGTGGTCACAGCGACGCGGAGCAGCAGCTTTCTGCCTTGGCCCTACCTACTTTCTAAGTCATTGCGCCCTTTCCCGCGGCCCATCTGCCCCGAACCTGAGTAGGTCTTTGTGGGGGATAAGACTCAGGGGGGTTTGCTTCTCCAGCTTATCATCCAGCTCTCTTCCTCACTCAGGCCTCTCAAAGTCGGCATGTGCTGGTGAGCACCGCATGGGGTGCCAATCAGGCCTGCGCCTTCTGTGGCCGGCTGTGGGGGTGGTTGAGAGCTGTGGGGCTGTGAGCCTCCCGGATGCCAGGGTGGACAAAGCACACACCTGACGTTTAGGCTCTGAATACTGACTTACACTTAAATAGACACGTGCTTTAATGTATCTCTTTTTGATTTGGGATACCTTTGGTAGATTTTCACAAATGTTAATGATGAAAGTTTGGGAATCAAGTTAGCCAAATGGTGTGATTATTAATTTTTTACCTAGAAATGTGCCTTAAAACTTTCCAGAGCAGGAACTCATTCCCCATCTTGACTCTCCTTTCCTTTTTTTTGGTTGCATAATCTGACTCTAATAATGTGGGCACATTAAAAAAGTGTGTGTGTGTGTGTGTGTGTGTGTGTGTGTTTATAATGCTGGTAGGTAACATTCCTGAATGTTTTCCCAATGTGCCAGGTACTGTTTCAAATTTCACAGAATTAGCAAGTGTATTCCTTAGTACAATCCTATGAAGTAGGTACCTTCATATATGAAAAAACACAGGCACGGAGAAGTTAAGCAGCTTGCCCAAGTTGTCCCAGCTAGTACCTGGCAAGCTAATATACTAACCCGGGCAGCCCTGCTCCAGGTCGCTCTGTGCCATGCTCCCTTGCTTAAGGGACCAAAGACGTGATGGTGGTGACATATGATAAATTCAGAACTGGGTTTGCTGTGGAAGAGCTTGAGTTTTCCAATGTACTCAGTGACCTCAGTGTGTGCATTGCTCATTTTATCACTCACTTTTAAAAAATATCAGCTTCGGAACAGGCTCATTGCTTGATCAGAGTCGGTTTATGACTCAAGTGAGGGTAATTACATCACCATAGCAGTTTCTTTTCTCTGCCTGGACTGGACAGTTGGAGTCAAAGCAGTCATTAAAATGACAAAAATATCCCTCGAGTGTAAAGGCTGAGAAAACAAGGCAGGTCCCTCCTGAGAATAGATTTATTCTCTTCCATTTGCCCCCTTGTAAGGCTGGGAGGTGTGGAGGACATGGGGTTAAAAGAGATGCTCTAAAACTTCTGGGAGTGAATTTATTCATTTCAAAGAAATACAGTGCCACGAGTCAAGACAGAACTTATATTTAACTAGAAGACAACTGTAACCAAACTTTGAGTAGATTTCTTTAGACTTAGATTTTGAAACCCAGTAAACTTCAGAAAATCTCCCTCCTGAGAGCTCTTGGCGGAAAGTAGCAAGTTTTCCTACCTTTTAAATCTAATAAATGCTGAGAAATCTAATTTCTCCCCTATTTTCCTAGTCTATTTCTAACAACTTGGTGGCAAAGACTGTTTTCCTCTTCATGGATACTTGAGATAAGATCTGATTGGGGATAATCCTTTTTGAAGTAATTATTCTTTCAATCCTGGAGCTCAAACCAAGTATGTAACTCATGTCAGGCTCCTGGGCGAAGATCAAAATTCTACATTTATATGCAACAATTTGAAATATGAACCATTGTGTTACAAAGCTGTCAGGATTTATTAGCAAGACGGTGTAGCATGTGTTGAACTCTGTTTTTAATTAGGCACCTAAATTAGACCATAAAATGGTTGATTAATCTTTTACAAGTTGAGGGGAAAATATAACATAAATTAACCTAATCATAAGTGTTTTCCCAGATGTGTTCAGTTAATAAAATAGTCAATATTTAATAGCAACCTATTTGTTTTAAATAAATAAAAGGCTGAAATGTGTGAATTTAAATTACATGCATTATTTCCCAAATGATATGTTTTACTGAACAGGTCTTTAAAAATTAGGTTGTGCCCATGTCTTAAAAACTATTTATTAAAAGAGAGTGCTACAATTTGACTAAGCTGACAGGGGTAAATTTTGCCTTTTTTAAATAGAGCCTTATTATTGGAAATTTACAATTTATTAGATTAATATTTACAAAAGACATTTCCAGCTAAAGTTTTGTTATTTGAAATTGTAAAGAGACCTGTCACTGCTTCAGTTCTTCCAGTTTGGTGTTTTATTTTTGTTTGCAGGAAAACTTTGAGCTATTTTGAAAAATCAGTATGTCACAAAACCTCATTCCAAATTTGTATGCCCATGTACCTTTTTGTATAAAACATGTGGGACATAAGGTTTTCTGGTTCTGTAAGAATCAGTAAAACTAGTTAGAATTAAAAGTGCACCAGGAATTTCAAAGCAAAAACCCATCAGTCAGTGCTCTGAACCAGGGAAGTGGCATTTATTTAAAGCTCAGAACTGAAATGCTACTTGACTAGACTACTTGTCTGCTGTGTTCTGTGAGTAGTTGCTGAATACTTTTATGTTCTCGCTCTATGAACATGGAAATTAAGTTGACTGACAGAAGCACAAAATGTCCACTTTGCAGGCAGAGCATAATGAACATTTCTTTTGCTGTGAATAGAGTTAGTTTCCAAATAGGGTGCTATCTCTCATTCAACAGTCTGTGATTTCAGACAGTAAGGGACATTTCATCCGAGGCCGTTGGGATAGCCAGGAATCCCAGCAAGATGAATTCCCCAAGTATGTGGCACATTTTCAAGGGTAATGAATACAAGATGCTGCCTACCTCCAATGAAAACATTTCCCATGATGGAAAAGAAAGGAGATACTGATATCTTTGCAAACTACTTGTAAGTAGAGCATGAAACTTTAAAAATATTTTTTAAACATTACCTGCTAGAACTCTCATGTTCTTCTGAAATTTAACAACAAATGAAACAGATGTTAATGTTTCTTGAATTTTCTGATTTTTAGATTTGGGGAAAAGTTCAGGAAGTGAGGAGCAATTACTAGCTTAATAATATGATGATCATTTTCATTGCAGTCAGAGGCTCTGTGTTAAAACACTGCCAAATGCTAATAGACCCCTCGTTAATTTTCTTTGTAGAGATACGAGTGCTGGTAATTTCCTATAAGTCATATCTGTATTTAAAATTCGTCCTTTAATGCCCAGTTCTGTGATTTCACATAATAAAAATAGCCTAGGTTACCAGGTCATTAAAAATTTTACGTCCGTGTGTCATGGATGAAACATGTTTGAATAGTAAAGCTGTACTGACAAAATTTGTTTGCCTCCTGAAGAAAGCTGCTTTTAAAAATTATTTGTGCGGATCTGTGCAGAGAGTTGGTTGGTTCCAGAGTTCTTGCCAGGGAGGAATTGGTATCTCTTACAGTCGTTATAAAATTATGTGTATGTACACCACATATATTCACCGTGGCTGTAAGTTGATAAATTAGTTACAGAACAGATGAGCTCTTGGGATAAAATGTTTTTCTTCTAAATACAGCGCATGTGTTAAAACAAGTTAGCGGTTTAACATCAAACTGATTGTATTCAAGCCGAAGCTGGGCTATTTTTTCATGAGGAGAGATCAGCACTTTTAAACGCTTTGGGCCAGAGTGTGAACTGTTGCGTGAGCACTGGCCAAGCAGCCTGGGGGCCGAGGATGCAGAATAGCTGTTTCCTCTGAACGGGTGGGCCGGGCCTTCGGAACAAAACCCATCAGATGCCAGGAGGACGGTTCTTCTGGGCCCCACGAGCTTGGGGAACAAACGGGGAGTGAAGACGCGGGGCAGGGGGCCGAGAAGCAGCAGACTTTCCGCGCGCACCCCGGGTGGGCCGGGGAAAGGCGTGGGGCCGAGGGGCCGGCGGGGCCGCAGCAGGCCCGGCGCGGCCACGTGTCCGTGCTCTCCCGCCGCCGGAGGAGCGTTCGTCGGCCTGGGATCCGGCTGCATGGCCCTGTCGCGTGGGACCGCGGCATCTGGTCGCGGCTGCGCCGGGCAGACAGATGGTCGCGCCGCCGGGCGTGGGGGGCGGGGCCGGAGACCTGGCCGGGGGCCGCCCTGGGTCGCCGGCCGCGCCCACGTGACCGGCCTGAGCCGCGCTCTGGCCTCACCTGTTGGGCTGAGCCGGGTGTAGCGGCCCGCGCTCGCAGTGGGCGGGGCCCGAGGCCATGCCCTGCACCGATTGGCTCTAGGGGCTTCCGGGAAGCCAATGGCGTCCCGCTTGCGCGGTAGCCCCGCCCCTGCCGGAGCGGACTTCCCCGCTGCACGGCCTCGGGTTCTGCGAGCTGAATTGGCCCTGCACCGCCCTCGCCTTCCGAGCCGAGCTTATCCCCCGATCGGTGGTGCTTCCTTCCTCCTCTCCTCCCCTCCTCCCTTTCCTCTCGGCCTCCTCTAACCCCCTGCACCCCCTTGCACAGATGCCCTGCCTCTGGAGCGGAGGTGCCTCCGGTCTGAAGTTTGCTTCCGTTGGGCAGAGCAGCGAGGACTCGCGTTCCCTTCCGAGTCTGGAATCTCCTCTGCACTGGGGCTCAGTGGCCGTGCCTCCTCCCAACACGTCTAGTCTGCATCCCTAGAACCCCTCGGGCACACACACCCGGGTGGCTCTCCTTTCCTCGACCCTGCGCCCACAGCCTGGAGCTGCCCCCTCCTCGGGGAAGGGATGGCTCCCTTTTGGACAACAGGGAAGCCCCTTTCTGCTCCCTCGGCCTGCAGGGTGGGCTGGAAGCGCTCTCTGGGTACTGACCAGCTCACCTTCTCTAGTCCTGTCCAGGAGGAAGGACAGCGTGAAAAAAACGCCTCCAGCGAGGACGGGATTGGGAAGTGATTCTATTGTGGATTTGCATGAGACAGCCTTGCTTTCTGGAAGGTTTGCAGAGGTGCAGGAGGTGGCCGGTGTTAGAGGGCAGGAAGCTCACACAGGACGTCGCTCATTGCTGTAGGAGCTGTTGAGACAGTGCAGGCTTTGGTCCACACATCCATTAAAGTAGCTTCCCCCAGGAGACGACACACTGAGCCTACAATTAGAGAACAGTAATTCCCCGCCAGAGCACTCCTGGTGCCTTCCCTGGCTGAAAGGACTCCTTCCCCCTCCTGCCTCTCTGGCTGCAAACTCATCCCGGTTCAGCCAGCCATTCCTCTGATGTGTGCTGTTCATTGGGTCCCTGGTGCCCTCCTGTCTGATTGTTTCAGAGTCTCCAGGCACTTAGCGTATGCTATGCTGCCAGTTAACACAAATGCACAAAAAGGTAAACATCCTGTTCCCAGACAAGAGCTTTTTACAGAAGACCCAGGCAAGCGAGTGGGTGTGTGTGTGTGGGGGGGGTGAGAGTAAGGTAGAGGAGCTCATCATTTCTGTCCTCGGCCTGAAATGTGTAATGGAGGAAGCGAGAGGTGACCATTTGAAGTCTTTTTCTATAGTCAGTGAATAATACATTCTTATAAACCGCGTTGTCCTTATCTGAGATTTATAATAGTACTTACTTTAAAAAGTACAGAGACTTTATTTTTCAGAGTAGTTTTAAGTTCACAGCAAAAGTTGAGTGAAAAGGCAGAACTCCCCCCCCCCCCCCCCCCCCCCGCCACTATCAACATGCAGGATCAGAGGGGGACATCTGCTCCTGTCGATAAACTGACGGTGACATGTCATCATCATCTAAAGTTCATAGCTTACATTAGGGCCCACTCTTGATGCTGCACATGTTACTGCTTGTGACAAATGTATGATGGCAAGTACCCATCGTTATAGTCTCACACAGAACAGTTTCATGTTCGAAACATGCCCTGTTTGAGCACTTTCACCATATGCTATACTGGGCAGCACTTGCGGTGATACGGAAGTACAAGACGTGAACTTGTCCTTCAGGGGCCTGCTGGTCCCTGAACTAAAATCTACAGGCTCAAAGGGGTCTCAAAGCAATGTAAGCACTGATTTAAAAAAAAAAAATCATCGGTTCTGCCCAATCACTAATAAATCCAAGGAAGGCGAAGAGGAAGCGTGTGATAAAATGATGCAATGGTATAAATAAGAAATGTCAGTTTATATTTTACTTTTCTAGGAGCTTCCAAAGAGAGCTAAGGAGGTAAGGAGAAGGAGAGGGGATGCCAGTTGCTCTGTGATGCAGTAGAGGAGTGAGCATCTGCTGTGTGCAGGCCAGTGGCTGGTGCCCATGGCATCTCAACAGTGGCTCTTTCTGTGCAATCTCCCCCTTTTGCAGAGGAGCGCAGGGAAGCTCGCAGAGGTTGCCTGGGGTCATCGGCTGTATCCACAGGTGGCTCAGCCTCTGGAAGCTAATACATCCCCGAGGGCCCTTTTAACTCCACGACTCAATATAAAAGTATGCCAAGATTATGTATTTTCTTTCTTTTTTTTTTGTCATTTCCTTTAGTTCCCCACACTCAGTCCTCAGCTCCCTCTGTTGCTACGACATCTGCATTGATGATGCAGGGTTCATGAGTGTCATCCATGCACCAGCCTGTCACTGTGGCACCATCCCTGTTGCCCCTGCTCCAGCGACAAAATCTGTACATTTGATGTCCCTTGATGACCACAGCCTCCTCCATGTCCTCACTTGCCAGCCCATCTCTTCTCTCTCACCTGTTCCTTGAAGCTGTCCACCATCCCCACACTGTCCCTATCATGCCCACACCACCCAGATCGAAGGATCCACGGAAACCCTCAGCACTCACCCCAGTGGGTCTGGGCCATCACTTCCTTAGCTGACACCTAAACACCCTTGCCCCGACCTGTGGAGACATCCTATTTTGCACCCGTTGTGTAGAAGGTCTTGGCATAGAGTACCCCTGGCCCACTCCAAATTATGTCTAAGTTGCAGAACTTGGGCCTTACTCTGCAACTTAGACCATGCCAGGCCCCCTGATGTACACTGGTCCTTCTGCATGGCATCCCGTGCCTTCAAGCACTGGTCCATAGAACTCTCTCCACACAAGGTCCGACATTTGTGAGAATGCCACTCTCTTAACCCTGTCTCAACGCGGCCTTCTACTTTTCCCAAGACTTTCCTCCATTATTTCTTAAAAGTATTGTGTTCTCTCTTTTCTGTATTATTTAAAGAAAATCCAAGACATTAAATTTTACTTAAAAATCTGGCTTTATGGTTTTTTTTCAGTCAAATTTGTATGCACATAACTGTAAAAAGTGTACAGCCCAGAAGTGTGCAGCCTGGTGAATGTCACAAATCAAACATGCCCGTGTAAGAGCCATTCAAGAACCCCACGGCCACCCTCATATTCCCTTCCTGTCACTGTCCCTGTTCCTAGGATAACTATTATCCTGCCTTTTACCACCACAGATTAGTTATGACTGTTTGGACTTATTGTAAGGGAAATCTGAGAGCGAATATTTGTATGTTTTTAAAAACATGTAAATTCATCATGAATATTGACAGATTCAGGGATTTCACAACAAGCAGCTTTTGTGCTTCTTTTATTAAGGCAGCAGCTGGCTAGACCTGAAGAACAGCAGCAGTGACTGTGAATGGGACATGTTCCCTTCTGTTTGCTGGAGTCCCCACTGCTCCCTATTGTCTGACAGGTAGCGAGCTTCACTTCCGTGTTACATGGCTGCTCCCGGGTCTGGGTCAATGCCAGACAGTGTGGGAGTTACAGATTGGTGCCCCTCCCTTTTTTTTTTTTTTTAGTTATGCACTATTTCAGGATTGAATTTCCACTTATCATGGACATTCTTGTTAGATTTTGGAATGAAGTTTCTTGTTAGTTTGCTTTTCCCTATTTGACTAAATTTTTACTTTACAACTCTGTAGCGATCCTGGGAGAGGCTGCATAGAGGTTCAGCTAGTTGGATGCCAGTTAAAATTAGAATCACCATCTGAAAATCATTTTCAAGGACATGCTTCTCCTGTTTTTAATTTTATTTTTGTTTGTGCTTTTTGACTGGCTCTTCTCCCATGTGGCCCCCAAATGGGGTCAGCCTTTGGCTGTGGATGCTTGGTGACCTGAGTGTCAACATCCTCAAGTGTATCGTGGGGATGGCCCACCAGTGCTTCCTAAACCGGCACTCAGCAAACCCTGGCACAGGACTACCTTTCCCCACTCACTGTGGGCGACAGGCTGTCCTACTGCGGGTGACTACACGCACCCTGTGCCCTTTACCTCCTGCCACAAACGTGCTGCACCACACTCCTCTGTGCTGTCCAGTGAGCTCATTGGTAAGAGCCTTGGGCGTTGGAATGCTGTCCATTACTTATGGTGGCTTTAAGCACCTCCCCTGCCTCCTTGAAGACACTGCGGGCAGAGCACACTTTGAGAAGCACCGTTTCAAGTTTCTTCAGGGAACAAAATGTCCTAAAAAATGAATAAGTGATTTGTGAAAATATATAAATAGTTCCGTGTTGGCGTAGTAAAGACCCTTAGGAGTTCTATAGCTCAAAACAAAACACACAAAAACCTGTTTCATTTTGTTGACGTTTCCTTGAGTGCAGTCCCTTTTCATTCAGTACCTGCTGGTAACCGGAGGAGGCTGCTGGGCCAGCGGCCACCTGGGATGGTTGGCAGAGCAAGCTTCCAGGGTTTCCTGCCCTGTGCCCTCTCTGTCCAGCCTTGGAACAGGATCAGACTCCATATTCTCCCCCCTGAGACATCATCTCACACCCATGTGTCCGCACCCCCCCCCCCCAACCTGGGGGGATTGTGTAAAAGGAGTAAAAGGGGGAATCGGGGTTTGCAGTAAATCAGGGGTCATGGGCAAGGGGGGTGCAAGGCCGGGCGGGTCTGCCTCCGGCCTCAGGCGGCTCTCACGTGCTGCCCTGCCCTGGGCCCGCTAATTGCGGGTTCTGCTTTCCTCTGAGGAGCGGGTGCCCTTTCTCTCAGGTAAGGGCTCCCTCTCTGAGCAGTTTACAGAGCAGGCTGTCTGCTGTGTTGGAAGAGGCGAAGCTTTGATCCCCGCCTGCCGGGCGCAGCCTGTGGTCTGTGCGCGTTTTATGGCAGCACCAGCGGGACTGCTCACAGACCCGACGCAGAGCCCAGCGCAGCCCGGGCCTGGAGCTGCGCACCTAGACGGTCACCTTATTTTTTCAACGTGCACTTTCCGTTTTTGTGTCTGGGGCCAAGGGCAGCACTGAAAGTGCTCCTTAGTCACACCGGAAGCAAAGGAAACTTTCCGATTAGGTGTCCCTGGGAAAGGCGAGTAGAACCTTTTACAGAGAGATAGGGATTCATTTACCTGTTTGCACAAAACTTAAGTTACAGCAGCGTCTGGGGTTTCCGCCCAAGCACTCTGCACTTGCCACAACGATCTCGTTATCTCCTGATACACTTCCCAGGACTCCTCCTATTTGGTGAAATTCTAACAGGTGTTTGGATGGCCCCTCTCCTGGGCCCCGGCCCCTCATGGCCAGGTGCTGGCCAGGGCCCAGGGCGTGTCACACGCTGTGGAGGGGAGCAGTGTCACACCACAGTGGGGTCTTCGGTTGCCTGGACCCGACTAACTTTTCTTCCTTATCACACTTCCCTTCCTATAAAGTTACGGCTCTTTTAACGGGACATTTAATACCCACCCTCTCTTTCTGTGGCCCTTGTGAAATCAGTCAGTAATGCGCAGCCTTGTTGCCAAGTCATGGCCAGAGCATCCGGGTGGCGCTACCCACGGAGTAACGCAGCGTCTGCCATTCATTCATTCGTGATGTGATTTCATCTCCCAGGGTTGGAACACCTAGAATGGCTCAAAGGGTGTGAAAGTACTTGGGGAAGTACGATGTTAAGCGTTTGTTAGACACCTTGAGGAGGTCACCTTCTTGGTCAAGAGGCCACGGTGAGAAAGAATATAGAACAAAGTGAGAAGCGCTGTGGGAGCCAAGAGAAGGGAACCCAAAGGAGAGGCAACCATTGAGCTGGGCTTTGAAGTATGAGTAGGAGTTCATCAGCCAATTGTCCCAGAAAGCAAATAAAGCGTTCAGGGCAGCACTGTGGGAAAGGCCTAGAGAGAAGCAAGGCAGAGCCCTGGCAGAGGAGGAGGAGAGGAAGGAAGTGTTGGGGATTAACAGAAAGTGGCCCCGGGGGGGCTGGCTCAGAGACGCAGTGTTCTGTGGAGAGAGGGGCCTGCATCTCCCTGGCGAAGGGGGTTTTTGGCCCAGCGCTGATCCTATGCCAACGAAATTCAGAGACTTTACGTGAATTATGCATTGGAATTATTTTCATGTATTGTTGAGAAAAGTGAAATAGTTTGGTGTTCAGGGTACAGAAAGCAAGAAAACATGCAGATGGTTTCTGAGGGCACGACACAGCCCCGCTGGGTGCTGGGTGCACGGCTCTCAGTTCTAGAGCCAGCATTTATCCTGAGTTCTAGAGCCAGCGTTTATCCCAAGTTCTAGAGCCAGCATTTATCCCGAGTTCTAGAGCCAGCGTTTATCCCGACGGTGCTCGCAAGAAGGGATGGACACGCTTCCTCTCTCGTCACAGCACCCACTCTCCCTGATGCCCCTTTGGGTCACTTGGATGACACCCCAAACACAGATTGTCCCTCTCAGGGTTGAAGTTCTGGGTGAGAGAGAGCCATTCTCCAACTGCCAACTAGGCTCCAAACGCCAGCTTCCCAGCCCAAAGCCAGGAGGAAACAGATGGCCGAAGCCTGTGGGCCTCCTAACCCCCATCCCCGCTGCAGGAGGAACCCTACCATTCCTGGGAGGGGCTTCTGAGCAAGCCCAGTAAGCAAGATGGAGAGGGGACCCCATGGACCACCATTCTCTGCCCAGGGGACAGGCCTCCCCCTCATGTCTGAGAACCTGTGAGTAGAGAGAAGCCATGTTGTGGTGGTCCCAGCCTTCCCAAGTGAGCCTGTTTCTCACCACCGTTCACTGTGGAGGAACTCGGGTGAGTTGGGGAGCATTCCACTCCCACTTACTTACTGAGTGTGTAACAGTGACTGGGCTCCCCAAGGAAGTGTAGCTGAGCCCTGCACCCCCTGGTCCAGAGCCACTTCTTTTAGAAGAGGGAGACCAGAGGCCAAGGGTGTTGGGCTCCAGAGGGAACAGCCAGGGGCTCCTGGTTGGGGGGCAGCCCCTGTGCAGGGCAGGCCCTGAGCACAGCCGCCTCTTCCCCATCGGTCTCCTCTGGTGGGATGTCCAGTCAGGCACAGGGATTTTCAGGGTTGTGTTTTCTTTCAGTCCCTGCTGGAAGGAGAAGTAGAGACAGGCTCGTGGCTCTTGTGTTCAGTCAAAGGAGCATTTGCTGAGGGCACATGTGCCAGCTCTCCCCCAGACTTAAGCTTTCCTTCATTCTGAGGATTTTCATCAGAGTCACCTCATCTTACCCTAATGGTGTCTTTTAGGGATGTCAATTTGGGGGATGGGAAACACAAAGGCATCTCACCTATTGGGGGCGTTGCTCAGCCCCCAGATGGGGCAAATAGGTTGTAGGTCCCAGAAGCTCAAGGTGGGGACCTGGCCTTAGCAGACAGCTGTGGTCTGGGCTGCAGGTAAAGGTACTTCCCAAGTGAACACATCCGTCAAGTTCAGAGTTGGGTTTAGGTCCTGAGGTCGGCCCACTCATGTTTAACACGTGAGCCCCATAAAGAATGTTCCAGCCGCTGGTTGCTTGTCTGTTATATTCCAGTTTGGATTTGGTGCATTTTGCTTCCATTGTGAGATTATTTGGCTTCTCTCTGCTCAGTGGAGTGTGTTGAGAAGACAGGCTGGAGGGGACCAGCATTGGAGACCTTGAGGATTACACTGTCCAATGGAATTCAGCAGCAGGGACAGAGCACTGGGGAGGAATCCAGGCGATTTTGTGTCGTTCTTAGTGTCCCTGTATTTGTATGTCTGTTGCTATCAGTGTTATTTCTTACGGTTGCATATTGGTTTTATTAATTCATTGAGCATCTGTTCTATGCCAGGCTCTGCAGATGCAAAGCTTTATTCATTTCATGGATTTTATTGTCTGTGTTATTAGCACGGACCCTGCCCTCATGCTACTGACATTCTATTGGGGAGATGGACAGGAAATAAACAAGTAAACTAACAAAAATAGAAGGTGTCACGCAGGGATGGAGCCATGACAAGAAATAAAACAGAGGGAGGGATGGAGTTAGGGGGAAGAGAAGAGAGGCTTGTCAAAGAGAGGCTGTTGGGCGGAAGCGGGAGCAAGAGAAGGATATTTATGGGTCTGTGAGATGACACTGTGACCAGAATGAAGACGTTACAGGAAGGAGAGTCAGAGAGGCAATTCTGTGTGTTCTTGGAGTGAAGGGGGACCAGTGGAGGCTCTGCCTTGTGCAGAGTGAGAGTGAAGGCAGGTAGACAGAGCTAAGTACAGTAGGGAACGGCACACACAAAAACAGCAAGTTCCAGGCACAGAAATACTGCAGGAGGAGTGATTCAATGTCTAGGTGGGGGAGGGTCTCCCTGGGAAGGCTTCAGAGAGGAGGTGACAACCCAAGCAAGGTTCTGACAGATGAATAGGAGTTCGTGTGAAAATCACAGCAGGAAGGGGGTCTTCTTGGCAGAGGGAATCCACGGGAAAGGGCAGGGAGGATGACATGAAAAAGTGTGGTGGTGCCGGGAAGGACCCACACGAGAAACACGCAGGCGAGGTTGGACAGCATCGTGGGACTGGTGTCTTGTGAGCACGCCTTGCCATGGTGGCGTAACAGTTTATCCTGCACCTTTTTTTCTCTCAAGTATTTCAACTTGGAGGTGGGATTTATAAGATGCCGTTGAGGAGTGTTCAGCAGGAATTGCTTTTGCTGGTGATCAGAGGAGGTGCCACCCAGAAAAAAGGCAAGGGCTGGGATCCTCTCAGGATGTTCCTGTGTGCCTGCCCAGACGGGGCCTCTCATTAGGGTACAGCCTAAAGCCATGTAATTAGAAATTCCACTTCTCAGCTCCTCAGACCTGCACAGGGGGCAGCCCCGCGGACGCTCCGTTTCAGCATTCTTAGAGGCTGAGGGGGCCCGGCTGCCAGTGCCAAGATGCCCAACCTGGTAATTAAGTGGTGGCTCTGCAGGCGCACACCTGTTCTGAGTGTGCAGGTAACGCCTGCTGCCCTTCTCACTGTGGCTCAGCCCTGTGTGCAGGCCATTCGCAGGCATGGCATGTGTGCAAGCATGAGTGTGGGCGTGCGTTCGTGTGTGTCTGTTATGTGTGCACTTGCGTGAGTGTGTGTGGGTGAGGGGAGTCTGTGTGTGTGTCCCTCCCCTTTCTCTTCCTTATTGCTCGGAAGAGCAAATGCAAAGAAGGGGCCATGTGGAGGCCTGGAGGGCGCGTGGGTGCCCCCGGTACTGCTCTTCGGATGCTCAGCGCTCTGCGTTCCTGGTTTGCAGCCAGGCTCACTCCATGTCCAGCTGCACGGCTGCTCCCGCATGACGGTGAGCACAGAGGGTTAAGGAGCTGGAAGGGGTTCACAGTGCCCGGGGGGCAGCCTGCTTGTGTCTTGGTTGGAGAGGCTTGTTCACCTTCGGGAAACTCCCCGCTTCTAAAGGTGGATTGAGCTGTGACTTCCGGCCTCTGGACATGGAAAACCAGCTCGCTTCTCCTTTCACACACCTGGATGCCGGGAAGGGAAGAGGGAGAGCCGCGGGGACAGCCGTGTGTCAGCCATCTGTCCATCCCTGTATGCAGGGGTGGAAAGCCTGCGCCTTCCCTCCCCTCTGTTGTGTGGCAGCCCAGGGCGGGGAAGGGGCCAGTGTTCCCTCCTGCAGGAGCCTGGCCCAGGGGAAAAGTCAGGACTCAGCGAGCAACAGAGAACAGGAGTAGCGACCGAGGCCCCGGGGAGGTGGGGAGGGCCACTCTGACAGTTTCCGTTTTGTGAGGTTGGTTGCAGGGGGCCGCGTGGATATGAAGCAGGAGGGCAGAGGTGCCGAGGACAGAGGTTTAGTTCCCACGTTCGAAGGTCATCTCTCTCTACGTACATGTTTATATGATGTTTACGTAAGTGTATTTCCATGTAAGCATATACAGCCCATATAATCCCCCACATTAATGAAGCCAAGCCCTTTTCATTGTCAGAAGGGAGGGAAGGCGAAGGTCTCCTGAGAAAGGAAGCAGGTGAGAGGGCGGGGCTGGTGGGCTGGCTGTTGTATTTGAGCGTTTTATCGTGGCTCTCACAAGTGTTGAGAAGCAGGATGAACATGAGACTCCGAGTTGGACATTCTGAGTCCAAGCCCCTGCCTTGCCATTGCCTGATCTTTGCTTTGGGCCAGCCCCGTCTAACCTCCCTCAGCCTCCCCCTCCCCATCTTTGAAATGGAGCGGGCCTGGAGAAGGTGGTTCAGTGAGCCAGCGAGACCTGGGCGTGGGTGTTCGGTACTTTCTCGTAGATAAAGTGTTGGGAAGGTCTTCGAATTGACCCCGTACGGCCAAGGAAGAGAGAGGACCGCCTTGGGTTTTTCCCAGAGGCACACGTGTTCTGTTGCATGAGCTTGGCGTGTGTGGCGTGGAGTCTGTGGCTTCACAAGACCACATGCAGACCCTTCCCATGCCGGATCCCTATCGCAGTGCTTACCAAGCTCTGAGGGTAACCCAGGCAGAGCCTTGGAGGTGAGCAAAGCTCATGGCCTCAGTGGGGTGCTGCCCTCCTCCGTGATGGAGAATGTGTGTCCCATCTGCTCTGACCTCCTGAGGACCTTCTTAGCCAGGCCTCACGCCAGGACAGCCTGGTGCCCGGTGATGACCTGTGCCCAGTGGTGGGCAGTGCCAGGTCATGGTGGTGCCAGGTGGTGGCCGGAGCCAGGTCATGGCAGTGCCAGGTGGTGGCCAGGGCCAGGTGGTGGCCTGTGCCCCGTGGTGGCCTGTGCCCAGTGGTGGCCTGTGCCCGGTGGTGGCTGGGGCCAGGTAGTGCCCGGGGCCTGGTGGTGGCCGGGGCTGGGCTGTGTGCACCTTTGCTGCCCCGAGGGGCCATCCCCTTCTCAGACACCGCAGTCCCTGAAAGCTGAGGGGTGCTGCGCTGCGGGATTTCATGCCTGTTTTGCAGTTGGCGAGGGTAGCAGTCTTGTGCTATTTAATAAGCCCCATTTCTGGTCTGAATATGAAGAGAACCGTCTCTCACCAGAGAAGGAGGGGCTCAAGGAAGGGTCTTTCCTTGGACAGATGTATTTGTGTCACAGAGAGAAATCTGATGTGTCCATGGGACATCCTGAGGTCCCTCAGACACAGCCTACAGCATCTCGCACAGATCTGATCCCTCCCTCAGTGTGTCACCTGGTGTCCTGCTTGCCTCCCAGCACAGTTTAATCTGTGCATTTAGCTCGCCGCCGAGGAAAACTGTCCTGCAGGGTCTGAGCTGATGTCCCCAACATGCTAATGGGGCAGCAGAGGCACCTCTTGTTCTCTCCTTAGAGGCTGTTTGCTCAGGGGCTTAGTGCTGTGTGTTGCCAGCCCCAGGGCTGGGCGTGGACTCATTTGGGAAAGTAGCAGTTTAAGATCTTTATTTGGCTTTGTCAGCACAGGGAGAATGCCCTTGAGCTAAAGGCAGCCATTCTTCCTGGCACCTGCCTCTGGTGGTCCCTGCCCCCACCCCACTCCACCCCACCCCACCCAGGCTGACCAGAGCTGGCTTTTCCAGTCCAGAGAGCTGTCTCTCACCAAGGATCTGGCGCTCCCCTTCCCTCAGCTTCTGTTTTCACACGTGGACACAAAAACCAGGGTCTTCATTTGTTTATAACAGCTCTTGGATGAGCACCCTGAGTCTGCGCTGACCCCCACCCTAGCACTGTGGAAAGCCCCTGGAATTCACGTGGCTGATTTCATAGCCCTTTCGTGTCACCTTTGCTTAGAAGCAGAAGGTGGTCCTTGCTTCTACTCTTGGCTCACAGCTAACCTGTCACTAACGGAACGTTCTTCCTTCAAAATGTGTTTGAAATTATCTGCTCTGTCATTGTCACTCCCCCTCCCGGTCCCATCTCCAGAATGGCATTGATTTGTATCCACCTTTTTGAAAAAGTACTTAGGGTGTCCTTTAAACGAGACCTAAATGTGAGCGACAAAGAAGTCAAGGAAGAGCTGAACCGTAATATGGAGCCAGGAGTTGGCTTAAGAAATGGCTCTCAAATGGCTGGCCACGATCCTCAGCTTCCTGTCAGCCTTCAGCCAGAGGCCAGCCTCAGTCACACATCACACACATCACAGAGAGAGCACCACTGCCCTGGGGTCCCAGAGAGAGGGTGGGGGGCCATGCCACGGTGTGGGGAGCGCCCTCCAGGCAACACATGGTTAATCCAGCCTTTTTGGTAAAGAATCCCTTTCTAAAAACAAAAGGTAAAATTATGACTCTCATCCAGATAAAATGGTAAGGATTACATCTCCTTAATGATCACGTTCGGGGTTTCATTTCACTCATTGTTAATGGGAGAACCTTTGGTTCAAAGGAGAAGTCAAAAGAACGCAAGTTTCCTTAGCATAAAAGGAATGTCGAGATGAATATGAAAATAGGTAGGACCTTACCCCATTTGGCTCGGGTTCCATGCCCAGGTTGTGGACTCCATCCCCAGAGGAGGGTGTACAGGAGGCAGCTGATCAATGATTCTCTCTCATCATTGGTGCTTCTATCTCTCTCTCCCTCTACCTTTCTCTCTGAAACCAATTTAAAAAAAATTAAAAGCAAAAATAGGCAGGAAGTGTGTGATGGGAGATGGAGAACCAAAGCTCCAGAATTTCCACCCAAAAGCATGTATTCACATGCCGGCGGTCAAGAATGTTACTGTGTTGCTACCTTATCTGTAATTTACAGACTTGCAAAATATCTCAGAGGCAAGAAAAGGCTGGGGTCACATAACCAGCAGTGCACGGCTCCCGCTGGAGACACCTGGTAAGATGTCTTTATGTTTTCTTGTATCAGTCTTCAGTAGGCTCAGGAAGTTTATCACCAGCTAAAAGCCCAAATCAGCTTCATCTGTGCGGCTGGGAGCACTGCCTCCTGCTCCTAAGACATTTGCACGTCACTCACCTCCATTCACATGTGCCTTCTCATGGCCTCTGAGACCAAATTCAGATTTTTGCTTCATTATTTGTTCACCCTTTATTCACCTAACAAACATTTATTTTTGCCACAATGCCAATAAGACACAATCCGGTCCTGAAAGGCTTCCGGGACTGTAACAGCAGATAGATCAAGGTTGTGCTAACTGTGTGAGTATGTGGTGCAGGGAGAATGTTGAGGGTGGTGGTCAGGAGAAGGAAGCAAGGACTGCTAAGCCAGACTGAGAAAGGGATGAGTCTCATCGAAATGTATTAGACGGAGGAGGGCTGGAAAGAATGCTCTTGGAGGGGAGAAGTCAGGGGCGGGGAGGCGGGGGTAAGAAACTTTAGGATCCACTTGAGGCATCGTAGGGCCTTGTCTATTAAAGCAGAGTTGGGTGCAGTGGTGAGAAAGGAAGTGGGGATCTCAGAATTCACTTCAATGGTAGGCTCAACATTCTGAGGGGTGGCTTCTAGGTTTTGGTTTTGGAATGATGTCTGTGAGTGGAAGCTGTGTAGATAGAGGGCAAGCCAGCTTGTTTTCCAGTCTTTCCAGTATTCCCCCACCATTCTTACAAAAACAAATACAAAAATCTTCAGTCCAAGCTAAATGGCCCAATTACTGCCGTATATTCCTAAACTGAGGTATATTTTGTCCTTGACTTCTTCATTTCCACTGTACCCTTAGGACCAGCTCAAGGAAACTTTGATTGTCTCAAAGGACACAAATTCTGGGTGCTGCGTTTCCGCATACCTCATTTTGGACCAAGTAAACAATATCTATTGGTAAACTTCCTTCGTGTGGAATCTCTTGCTAAATACACAGTGTGCCCCAGGAGGGCAAGAATTATCCCTACAGCCATACACACCTGCCATGTCACTGACTCTCTGACCACCCCTGAGAGATAGTACATTTACATTCTACTTCCTGCTCCCTGTGAGAGGCGTTGGGGTATCTTACCCATCATCACTTGATGGATGCAGACAAAATTTAATAATCATTAAATCAAAATAATAAGTAGAATAATAATTAATATAAGTCAGCTAATTAGAGTCATTTTCTCATCATTATTACTGCAACCACTTATTAGTTTGAATAGGGAAGATGGTTTATTACCGGGCACCAGAGGTGGGGCATTCCAGGTTTGTGAGTGAGGTATGTCACAGCCTGCTTCTGTCCCACAGGAGACATAAGGAACACTGGGCTTATGCCGTGCCTGCCTGTTCTTTGCTTGAGCTTCTAATTCAGGTTCAAGGCCTTCTTTATGGGTAAGGCCTCTTAATGTAATTGTGTCACTTAATGTAATAGGTCTGATGACACATAAATGTTGCTCTAGAATTAACCTTGGGCGTCGGGATACTGAGATCATCACCATTTTCAAACCTGGCCCAAATGGCAATTTATTATTCCAAGTTGCCCCCAATTCTCTTTACAGAGCTACACTGTGGCCTCCAGTCATTAGCTTTACACATTGCTCACTCATTCCCTTCATTCAGCAAATACTGTTAAGTGTGCCCTATGCCTGGTGTTGTGCTGTTTTTCTTGTATTTCTTTTAAAGATGAAAATCTTTAAGACTCACAGAGCCAACCAATAACAAAACAAAACAAAACATAGACGGCAATACGTTTCAACCAAACATTTGTTCTTATAGTCTCAGGCCAACTGGTAAGAATAGTTCCAGGGTTAGTTTTTCATTAGGGCTAATGCAGGGGAAAAGGCTAATCTTACTTGTAATTCTTCGCAGCTCTCTCACTAACCATTTAGTTATTTGATCTCCTTGGTGCTTGTAGTTTTGTCCCCTGGTGGGAGTTGTGGGGAGGGGAGGGAGTGCTCCGTCTAAAGCACATCATCTGCCAAAGCGTTCTCATAGCATGTACGATGGAAAGAAGGGATGTCCTCAAATAACAGTATCTGATCATTGCTTCAGCCTCCACCCCGTCCATCTTCTGTTCTTAGACATGAAACACACAAGGCAGGCAGTTCTCTGTATGGTAGTCTGTTGCAAGTTTATAAGAATGGTTGACCGTACAATGAATGAGAATTTGGGGAAGCTAGTCTTCCTTTTCTCCTCCTGAAAGTGGACTCTGAGAAACTCCCGTTACTTCCCAAGCTGAAGATTCCAAAAAGGGTGTGCGAGGGGGACTTGGATGGACGTCCTCGGAGGACCCATTGGCAGTGCCTTGTCGCCTGTTTTCTTAGGACACCTTTTGGTCAGCTTCAAACACCGGGTCAAGCCAACCGGCAAGAAGGAAGTGCTGAGGCCGAAGAGGAGGGCGAGATAAGAAACAGCAGCTTTTTCTTTGTCAGCAGATACTCCAAGTTTACAAATCCCTCGGATGCTCTCTGGGTAGAAAGTACTTCTTTTCTCCTCTAAAATGTTCTTGAAGTATTTAAAGCCTGTGATAAGAAAAGTTTATTTGCACTCATTTCCCTTTGTTTTCGCTTAACTCAAACTTCTGTCTCAAGATTTTTATTGACCTAATTGACTTTATACTGTTTTCAGTTGATAACAATAAAATGGGGCTGTTTGTCGAAGGAGGAGGGAAGCTGGGGTGG
>PVJC01025258.1:0-24870 GCA_004026665.1 Murina feae | reverse complement strand
AAAGAAAGAAAGAAAAGAAAGAAAGAAAGAAAGAAAGAAAGAAAGAAAGAAAGAAAGAAAGAAAGAAAGAAAGAAAGAAAGAAAGAAAGAAAGAAAGAAAGAAAGAAAGAGGGAGGGAGGGAGAGAGGAAAGGAAGGAAGGGAGGGAAGGAGGGAGGGGAAAAAAGAAAAAAAAAGGAGGGGGGAGGGGAGGGGAGGGGAGGGAAGGGGGAGGGGAGGAGAGGAGAGGGGAGAAGCATGGGGTTTGTCTGTGGTCCCCATCGTCTGTCTGTCCGACTGTCTGTCTGAGCCGCGCCTGTCCACGTGTCTTGCCCCACCCCGCACCACCCTTGGCAGTCCTGCCCCTGCGTGGAGGTGGCTGCGCGTGGCCCAGGCTGGCCCAGACGGTGCCCACTAATATTTTGTGTCCCTCTTCACTGGCTGCTGTCATTTTAAGCCGCCAAAAGCTTATATTTGAAGAGAAACGCGTGTCCTGGAGGCCGCGTAGGCACCGTTTGGTTGGTTCTTTGAGATTTTTTGTAATTTAGAGTCCCCATTTTCATACATTTGTTTTGAAAATTTGGCGCTTCAGACCAGAACAGCTGAAAATTACAAACTCCCTGGGGGCGGGAGGGGGGCGTATTGTCTCTGAGAGCCTCTGTGTGCGGCCGTGCAGCCTGGAGCCAGCCGGCCAAGCTCCGAGGGCCCTCCTGTTGCCGAGCCTACGCCAGCTTCTGGCTCCGCTCTGCCGCCCGTGGGCCAGCGCGCCCGGCTGGGGAAGATCCCTTTTGTCCTGAGTGGCCCCTGTGAGAAGTCCTCCTGGCAGGCCGTGGGGTGATGGGGACTGGGGAGATGAACGCTGCCGCCGCAGCTGCCTGCTGGCCTCCCTGTAGCGGCTGCCTGCACTCCGAGGTCACCGAGGCCAGGCTGTCTGCACAGCTCAGCCCTGCGGGCCCTGTGCTGTCCATCCAGGTCTGCCTCCCAGGGTTACACGCACATCAGCTCCCAGCCACTGACGCTGAGCACCCACGTCAGCTCCCCGCCACTGACGCTAAGCGGACCTTGCATACTATGTATGAACTTGGATGTGGTTGAGGGAAAGCCAGTCCGCAACATGAGGGATTCCTCTTAGAGAAAATCTAGTGTGGGAAAAAAGTTCATCAAGAACTTGGACAAAGTGATAGATGGCAAGGCAATTTGTGGTATTTTTTCTGCTTTTGGACATTGTTAGGGTGAACTACCGTTAATCTCTCCTGCTTGGACATACTTTCTGAAATACATACGGTTATAAGCCTTTTCCCATAGCTTGGGGCAGAGGGCCTGCATCTGCCTGACTGACCAGTGCACTCTCCTCCCTTGACTGATTGGTGCCCTCCCTTCCACTTGACCAACTTGCACACTCACAGCCTGACCCTACAAGGCATACTTTTACCCTATTTAAGAGAACCTAGCCATCCCCTCGAGGCTGACACCAACGTGCTGGTCTCAGCCTGCTGTGAGAGTGCGGGATGACATTTCTTAAACTATCACGTCTCTTGGCCTGGCTCCTTTCAAAGTGGACCTAACAAAAACATTCTGTCCTGCAAGGTGATGTGTGATGAGAATGGCTTATGCGAAGGGTTATGCCTTTGTTCACTTTGAGACCCAAGAGGCTGACGACAAAGCCACTGAGATGAGCGGCATGCGCCCAATGACCACCCAAGTGTTTGTGGGCAGATGTAAGTCTGGAAAAGAGCAGGAAGCCGAGCTTGAAGCCAAAGCCACGTTCGCCAATGTGTATATCAAAAACTTTGGGGAAGGAGTGGATGAACAGAGTATGAAAGAGCTGCTCAGCTAGTTTGGTAAGACCCTAAGTGTCAAGGTGATGAGAGGCCCCAGTGGGAAATCCAAAGGCTTTGTTAATTACGAAAAACATGAGGATGCCAATAAGGCTGTAGAAGAAATGAATGGAAAAGAAATAAGTGGGAAAGTCATTTCTGTAGGCTGTGCACGGAAGACAGTGGAACAGCAGGCTGAGTTAAAATGGAAATTTGAACAGCTGAAGCAGGAGAGAATTAGTCGATAGCAGGGGGTGAATCTCTATATTAAGAACTTGGATGACACCGTTGGCGATGAGAAGTTAAGGAAAGGGTTTTCTCCTTTCGGATCCATCACCAGTGCTAAGGTAATGCTGGAGGAAGGGAGAAGCATAGGGTTTGGCTCTGCCTGCTTCTCATCTTCTGAGAAGGTAACCAACGCAGTCACTTAGATGAACAGAGGCATCCTGGGCTCCAAACCACTGTTTGTCGCCCTGGCCCAGGGGAAGGAAGAACAAAAGGCTCACCTGATCAACCAGTATATGCAGCGGGTGGCCGGAATGAGAGCACTGATGCCATCTTAAGTCAGTTCCAGCCTGCACCTGGTGCTACTTTCTGCCAGCAATTCCACAGATTCAGGGAAGGCCTCCATATTACACACCTAACCAGTTAGCACAGGTGAGACCTAAACCACACTGGCAGCAAGGTGGGAGACCTCAAGGCTTCCAAAGTATGCCAGGTGCTACCAGGATATGCCAGTCTGGCCCGTATCCAACTCTTCACCATCTGCTCAGAGAGTTGGACCACTTGGCTATGGACTTCGGTGGTGCTGGTGCCGCCCAGCAAGGGCTGACTGACAGGTGCCAGTCTGGAGGTGTTTCCAGAGCTGTGCAGAACTTAGCACTTCACGCTGCTGTGGCTACTGCTGCTTCTCAGACTATGGCATCTTATAAGAATGCCTCCTGTTTCTGCAGCCCTCACCTTGTCATATTGCTCTGCAGGCACCCCAGCCTGTGAGCCATGTGCAGGGGCAGTAGCCCCTGACCGCCTCCATGCTGGCCGCAACATCCCCCAGGACAAAAGCAGAAGCTGGGAGAATGTCTGTTCCCACTTAACCATTCGAATCTGGCTGGAAAGATTACCGGAGTACTTCTAGAGATCGACAGCTCCGAGCTGCTGCACCAAGGTGGATGAAGCTGTGGCGGTTCTACAGGCTCATCATGCCAAGAAAGAAGCTGCCCAGAAGTTGGGCACTGTTGCTGCTGCTACCTCCTAAGCAAGGAAAAAATGATTCAAAAGCCAAATAACCCCCCATGGAATTCAGCTCAAGATTTGAAGACTTCCTAGCTTGTCCTATGAACCTCTACACCAAGAACCACAAATTGCAAATTTAATGGCTCATTTTATATCTAAAAGTCAATTATGAAGCACCTAGAAATTTTCAATTAAAAGGATATATTATCTGGGTTTGGCTATGGCCCAGTGTAGTTTTTTTTTTCTTCTTCCATTGTGGGTTTTGATTCTAACCCCTCTACTCTTCCCCCCCAAAAAAATTTGGTTTTATTTTATGTACCCAAGTCTTAAGCTTCTCAATAAAGAAAAATATCTCCATAAGAAAGAGGAGTGTCTTGGCTGTTTTTGTATATTGAATTTTTACACATAAACTTTAGAATTATTTTAACAGGTTGAAGAGACTGTCATCTTCACAATATTGAATCATCTAGTTCATGACAGACAAATATCTCTTCATTTATTTACATCTTCTTTAGTGTCTGTCAGAATTTCATAAGTTTTTCTCTAGAAATCTTGTATAGCCTGGCCAGCATGGCTCAGTGGTTGAGTGTCAACCTATGAACCAGGAGGTTTGATTCTGGTCAGCACATGCCCAGGTTGTGGGCTCGATCCCCAGTGGGGGGCATGTAGGAGGCAGACAATTGATGATTTTCTCTCATCATTGATATTTCTCTCTCCTTTATTTTCTGAAATCGATTTTATATATATATATATATATATATGGAAGAAATTTTGCCCAGACTTTGTTATATTTTCCCTAGGCCCTTCCTATTTTGAAATAGTATTTAAAATGGTATTTAAAAGACATTTCATGTGCTGATTATTTCTGGTATATAGAAATGCTGATAATTTTGCTGCATTGACTTTTTATCTAGAAGCCTTAGCAAACATTCATTCTAATAATTATTTATAGACTAGAGGCCTGGTGCACGAATTTGTGCATGGGTGGGGTCTGGCTGGCCCACCCTGATGGGGGCCCATTGGGCTGGGCTGGCCGGGGGGAGGGACCTCGGGCTGTTGGCTGGTTGGCCCCACCCCTAAATGGGGTGTTGAGGGCCAATTAGGGGTGTGGCCGGTCAGGGGGGCAGGCCAATTGGGGCCTGGATCAGGCTGGTTGCCTGCCACAGTATGCATCATAGCCACCAGTTGTTCCAGTCATTCTGGTCATTCTGCCATTCTGGTCACTGGGCTTTTATATACATAGATTCTTTTGGATTTTCTATATGCATGGTCATATTTTTATAGTTTTTTCTTAACTATTGTTATCACTACAACCTCTAGAACAATGTTGAAGCAAAATGATAGAAAATATGAGAGAGTATTCTTATCATTTTCCTTCTTTAAAAGGGGAAGCTTTCAATTTTTTACCATTAAATATGTTTTCTGTATGTTTTTAAAATAGATACCCTTTATAAGACTTTTATCAGATTAAGAAAGATTCCTTTTATTCTTAGTTTTGAGTCTTAAAAAATTAATTTTATTTTCTAATTACAGATGATTTCTATTAGCTTCCAGTATACAACACAGTGATTGGACATGTATATACCTTATGAAGTGATTACCCCAATAAGACTAGTATCCATCTGACACCATACATAGTTACTACAACATTATTGACTATATTCCCTATAGTTTGCTAAGCTTTTATAGTAAATGTTTTGAGTTTTTCAATTCTTTATCATTATCTAATGAAATGATATGATTTCCATATTTAATTTGTTAATGTGGCTAATGCATTAAGTTTCTAGTGTTAAGCTCACCATGGAGATAAAACAACTTCTTATGAGTTATTATTACATATATTTTACTCTTCTGCTGTTTTTCTCTAGACCTCTCCAAATCCTTCCTACTCCTTCAAAGCCCTGCTTAGATACCATCTCCTTCTGAAAGCCTTCCCTGATGCACCCAACTAGAAGTGACCTCTCATTATTTTCACAAAACCAATAAAATTTTGTCTCCCATGGTAGCTACATTGTCACAATCTATCCCCGTATCCTCTCTTCTGGACTATAAACTCATTCAGAGCATCTGTTGTGCTGTCTATTCAGCCCACTCCCTCCTCCCAGGCCCCAGAGTAGAAGTGGTATAGGCCAGGGCCATGGGCTCTGAGGTAAAGCTGTCCCAGTTCACATCTCAGCTCTGCCACTTGCTAGTTGTGGATTTAGAGCATGCCACTTGGCCTCTCTGAGCCCATCAGACCAGACTATGAGACTATCTGTGGTCACTGCTTGATTCTATATTTTTGCCTGAATATACCCAGGATGGCTAAGTTTCTCTAGGCAGATGTGGCCACAGGTCCAAGTTCACTTGGAACATGAGCATTATAATACATGTTCTGGGGCTCTGACCAAGGAGTCAGTGCACTAAATGTTTACATAAACTGTGGTCAGGGGAAATGAAAGATTTCTTCAAAGCAGTAGAGGGGAAGTTTCCCATGGATAAACTAGTTATTTTTTGGCAGTCCCAAAACATGTAGCATGCAAACTTGGCTTTTGGAGTTGGGGGAATCCACTTGAACCGCATGATCCTCAGATGCTAGGAAAGGAATTCTCAGATATTTCCCTGCTGAAATAGTCAAGAGTACTCAGTTAAGGGGAACTACTAGCAAAGTGTCTTGGCTTCCAGCTTCAGTGAGTTCAACTTTCTGCTCTGATTTTCCAGCAAAAAAGAAGGAGATATTGAATGTAGAATCATGAGAAGGTAAAGCTAAAGGCACTGCAGAAGTCAGATTTCCACCTCTTTTAAATTCTGTATTTGACTTTTATTCATACTTGTCATTAATTTCATCAATGTAGTTATTACAGATTGGGTCCAAATCTTGGCTCTATCACTTATTCAGTGTGAAATGCTCATTATTACTAAGCCTCCCTTCAGTTTTTAAAATCTGGGCTTCAATTTTTTAAATCTGTAAAATGCTGTCTTCTAAGGTTTTGGAAAGGATTAATGGTGTTGATATATGTGAAGTACTAAGAACAGTGCCTGGAACATAGTAAATACTATATAAATGCTTGCTATTATTTATACATTTTGGCCATTTTCTTTTTTTAAAATATATTTTATTGATTTTTTACAGAGAGGAAGAGAGAAACATCAATGAGAGAGAAACGTCAATCAGCTGCCTCCTGCACACTCCCTACTGGGTATGTGCCCGCAACCAAGGTACATGCCCTTGACCAGAATTGAACCTGGGACCCTTGAGTCCGAGGGCCGATGCTCTATTCGTTGAGCCTAACCGGCCAGGGCTGGCCATTTTCTTATTAGCATTACTGATATGATTCATTTGGCAATAGTCAAATTTCATTTGTAGTGTTGTTTGACCATTTTGTTCTGCTTTATGATTGTTTCTAGGGGAAAATTTCTGCAGTGAGTGTGTGTTGAATTCTGTTTTCTGATTTTATTTTGCAATAATTATGTTAATATTTTCCTTATGATGAGAGATATTACCATACTCTCATTTTCCAGATATGAAAACTGAACCCCCAAAAGAAAAATGACTCCTAAAATCATACGGAGAAAGTGGCTAAACCTATAATAGAACCTAGGGCTTTTGACCACTAGTCCATGGCTTGTTTCACTCAGCACAGAGTCCAAGAGTATTAACCTTGGGTATTGATATAATCTGTGCATCCTCCAAACTGTATTGACCCATAGGAAGACTTGAACACTCTGTGATTCCAAGTATTAACCAACACACGTCTTTCTATCAAAATTTCAAGCACCTCATGCCCTAACTGGTTTGGCTCAGTGGATAGAGCATCAGCCTGTGGACTGAAGGGTCCCAGGTTCGATTCCAGTCAAGGGCACATGCCTGGGTTACAGGCTTGATCCTTAGTAGGGGATGTGCAGGAGGCAGCCAATCAATGATTCTCATCATTGATGTTTCTTTCTCTCTTTCCCTCTCCCTTCCTCTCTGAAATTAATAAAAATATGTTTAAAAAAATTTTTCAAGCACTTCAAAGGAAAAGACTATGCCTTGACTACTTTGGAATCTTTGCTGTGTGTTCAGCACTATGTGTCAAATTCTGAGGGCAGGAATTATTACCTATAAAACCTTGGATTTCTAGGGGCAGATGCTCAGTAAATAGAAGTAATAAATGCCCCCCCCCCCATTTTAAAAAAATAAGAATAAATGGGCAGGGAAGAGAATATTTATCAAGAACTTAATATGAGAATTTTAACTACTCCCATTTAATCCCCAGAAAGCTTCTATTGTCAATTTCCACATCTCAAATCAGGAAATTAAGGTTTAGAGAGGCAGTTGACGCTGAATCTCTTCATAAGTAAATGTTCAAGTTTGACTCTTCTCTGGTGGACTACAACCTTCTAGAATCCAATATAGTAAACAGAGTGAGAGGTGACGTCAGGAAGAAAGATTTCTAATGCTTTCCAGAGGGTAAAATAATTTATTTTTTTTCTCATGAGGTAACTATGAAATGAACCACATACATTGTGAAAATATAAGTCATGGTTGTATTTATTCTGTGAAGTTTGAAAAGTGCATATGTTCATCAAGCTAGAAAAAGAAAAATTATGAGTATTTCAATCTTGCACATAAAAAGAGAACTGTCATTACCAAGCAACCTGCCTCCACTCTCCCAGCAAAAATCTTAATTATACTAGAGTTTTGAATGGGAGATAAAAAGACAAGCTAAGGACTCATATGGAGAACCACTAGGCCCGGTGAGTTTCACAGCGGGAAAGGCCAGACCTGAAACCTGTGCTAGGCTGAACAATGGTTCCCTAAAGGTAACTAAACCCTAATCCCTAGACTCTGTGACTCTTACCTTATTTGGAAAAGGGGTCTTTCCAGAAGTGATTAAGTTCAGGATCTTGAAGTGAGATTGTCCTATATTATCCATGTAGGCCCAAAATGCAATCACAGGTGTCCTTATAAGAGAGGGGCAGAGGGAGATGTGACACCCACCCCACAGAGGAGAAGGTGGACATTGAAGCGATGCACCCTGAACAGGGCAAGGGATGCCCTCAGCATTTCCTTCTCCAGGAGGAGCTGGAGCGGCCCGGCCAGATTCTCCCCTGGAGCCTCCAAAGGGAGTGTGGCCCTGCCAGCATCGAGAATGTGGCCAGTGAAACTGGTTTTAGACTTCTAACCTCCAAAGCTATGAAAGTTCCTGTTGTTTTAAGCCACCAAGTTTGTGACAATTTGTTACATTAGCACAGGGAACTAATACAGTACCCCTGTGTTGTTATCGAAGTCTCAGTTTCCCATCCATTTGGCACCTTTAACTTGAAGAGTTTCCAAAAACATCCTAATATTTTTTTAGTTCCTCTTCTGCCAGGCACCATGACAAACACTTCACATGCAATAGCCAACGAACTAAATCCTCATAATACTATTTGGTAGATAATAGTATTATTCCTATTTTACAAATAGGAATGAGGCTCGGAAGAAAATCTGGTGGGGTCACACTCCTAATAGGTGATGGAGCTAGTATTCCAACTCAGGTCTGCTCAAATTTAAAGCCTACACTTTTAAAAAATATATATATTTGATTGATTTTTTACAGAGAGGAAGGGAGAGGGATAGAGAGTTAGAAACATCAATGAGAGAGAAACATCGATCAGCTGCCTCCTGCACCCTCTCACTGGGGATGGGCCCGCAGCCAAGGTACATGCCCTTGACCGGAATCGAACCTGGGACCCTTCAGTCTGCAGGCCGAGGCTCTATCCACTGAGCCAAACTGGTCAGGGCTAAAGCCTACACTTTTAATACTGCACTGCACTACCTCAAGCTCTCTGGGTTAAGTCAGGGTTTTAATTCTAATATCAACTGATGGAATTTAGGGATATTTTCAAGGATGCTTGACCAAAGGACATTTGTCTACATTCTAGCTCAAGGAACTGGCTACCACTTCTATCTGACCTTTTCACCAAAGAGGGAGGATGGCCAATCCTAGTGTTAGTGGTGGAAAAACAGGTGTTAGATCCACTGGAGTCAGACCCAACCTTGGTTTGGCAGCCTAGGTACTTGAGTTCTGGCTAAGAAAGAATTCATAGCCAAGACTCAAATTATAAAAGAAAGTTTATTTAGAATGTCACAGAAGTAGGAGTGAGTTGTAGAAGAAAGGGATTCAGGAAACAAGAAACAAATTGGGAGGAAGGCGGGGGGATGAGCATGTGGAGGTGGAGGGGTGGGGGAAGAGAAGAGGGTGGGGAAAGACATGCTCGTAGAGAAAGAGCAGGGTCCTCAGTTCTGAAGGCTTATATCTGGAAGTCACAGGGGAGGATCTCAATAAAATATTCATCAGCTTTCCCAGTGTCTCCTGAGGGTGTGGTCTTCACTAATTGGTTGGTCCCCAGGGGGTCATTAATCATTGCAGCTGGTCCTGATGTCAGCCATTATGTTGCTCTGCCTTGTTTTGCTACTCCTAAGGGCCTGGGGCTGAAACACAGCTGAGGCAGTAGAAGTCATTTCCAGGGGTTAATGCTTAAGGGAGTGGTCTGCAAGGGCTTGTAGTTTTGCCTGTTGCTAGGCACCTGAGGCTCTCTTCCCTGGTGACCCTCAGCACCTGGCCTATCAGTTCTGCTCTGCTCATACCTAATTGCCTGCTACACTAGTATCATGGAAAGCTCAAGTTCAAGGATCTCAGAGGTCCATTTGTTTAAACCTCTCATTTTATAGATGAGGAAGCTGGGTCCGGAGAGGGAGAGGCAATGTTCAAGGTCACACTTAGAGGCTTTGCATGGACTTGAAGTTGGAATTGAAGTCCAGGTCTCACTTCAAATCCAGGGTTGATTTTATTGCACATCACACTGCCCAAAGTCATGAGTGTTGCTATAGTCTAAAAGGATGACCAAACTCTGGGAACTTGCAAGAAGGAAAATGGAAAAATGTGTTCTAAACCTTCTGAATGCTATAGTGCCCCAGGGTCTTCATTCTCACCTGGGAGACTCTACAGGGCTGCAGCCACTGAGATGGCCCACGGGATTGGGATGGGAAAACTTCTGCATTGGGCTAGAGACGGAAGAGACCATTAGAATGTAATCACATCCCGAATGGCAGGAGAGAGAGCTGGCTCAGTTGGTTGGTGTGTCATTCCATACACCAAAAGGTTGCAGGTTTGATTTCCGGTCAGTGCACATGCCTAGGTTGTGGGTTGGATCTTGGGTCCAGGCACATACAGGAGGAAACCGATGGCTGTTTCTCTCTCACATCCATCTCTTTTTCATTCTCTAATCAATTAACATTCTCAGCTGAGAATTAAAAAAAAAAAATAACACCAATCCAAAATTCATGAATTTTTAGAACTGATAGGATTTCTGAAAATCTCGAAAGTGGCAGCTTTGGACAAATAAATGGAAGTAAGTTGTACCTTACACAACGAGCAGGGAACGTGTCTGGGAAACGCAGTATGCCTAATGGTAAAGGCTGAACATTCTTCATCCGTCTTTATATATATAAATACATACACTCAACAAATGTTGAGTCCCTGCCTTCATGTTTAATAAGGTGACTTTAAAAAATGACAATGTATTTAAGTGCTCCATACAGTCTTAGTACACAATAAGTGCTCAAAAAATGCTGTTACTAAAACATTAATTAATTACAGTAGCTGTAATAGCCACTGTCTTTAAGACACGTGGACCTGCGCCCCAGACTATATATATTTCAGGACGCTCTTTGCCTCGGTTCCGCTTCCAGTTGCATTCTGGGGCTTGTAGTTCGGAAGTGAGTGACTGATTCATCAGCACGCAGGCGCAGTGAGGCAGATTCCCGGAAGAACCCCAGAGGCAGGCAGGATGAGCAGCTGGTGGTGGCTGCTGCCGCGGCGGCGGTGTTGAAGGGACACGAGCTCTATGCCTTTCCGGCTGCTGGTCCCGCTCGGCCTCTTGTGCTTGCTGCTGCCACTGCACCACGGTGCGCCGGGCCCCGATGGCTCCGCGCCCGACCCCGCCCACTACAGGTGAAGCGGTCAGGCTCCCCGCCCGGACGCAGCGGGGAAATGGAAGGCACAGAGCGGGTTCCTTCCCTTTCCCTCTACCCCAGGACCCCCGCCCTCATTTGCTCGGAATCCGCCTCTGGGCTCCCGGCAGAATCGGGGTGATTTCCACTTTCCGCCCATTTCTTGTCCTTTCCCCTGCTTGATTTCGTTTTCTGCCTCTCCCTCGCCCCCGCCTTATTTCTCCTAATCCTCACCAGGGAGCGGGTCAAGGCCATGTTCTACCACGCTTACGACAGCTACCTGGAGAATGCATTTCCCTACGACGAGCTGCGACCTCTCACCTGTGACGGGCATGACACCTGGGGCAGGTAGTGCGAAGGCGTGGCCGGGGTCTGGCAGTCCGGTTCTAGACGGGTGGGACTTTGGGACTGGTGGCTTGATGGTTTCCTTACCGGATCCGGAAAAGCTCCTAGTCAGGGCGAGGGCGAGGCCGTGAGCCGCCCCCCCCTCTCCCCCCGCCCCATTCAGGCCAGCACCATCCGGATCCACCGAGCCTGGAAATCTGGATCCCGGAGTGGAGTCGCCTGGGTTGCCTGGTGGGCTGAACCTTTGGACTCCAGTCACAAGAGCAGCAGGCACTGGTCATGGGGGCTTGGGCAAATCTCTGGAGTTGTAGAACGCCATGGAAAGGCTCCAGGAAGTCCGAAGACCCAACCCCTTCATTTTATAAGTGGACCAACAAACCAGGAGAGGATGTAACTCTCCCAACCATGACACTGCAGAGCCTTGGTTGTTAGTGAAACTGAAACACACTTCTCCCATTATCCTCACATACTGACTGCTTCTTGAGATTTCAGCCCAAAATGTCACCACAGCATCAGCTTCCCTGACTACCCACTCCTTCCAGGTCACTCTCACAAATCACGTATTCTTCTTAGCACTTCTCACTCTCTGATACTATAATTTTTACGTGGCTGCTAGCTTGTCTTACACTAGAATAAGGATCAGGGATGGAATTCTCTGTCTTGTTCTTTTTGAGTAAAGAAATCATTGCATTTAATTGAAGCTGACGTTGATTAAACACTGTGGTAAGCATTTTACCTTTGTCATCTCATTTAATTCCTTAACACTTATCTCCATTTTACAAATGTGTATGCTAAGGACTGGACAAGTTAAGTAAAATCAACAAAATCAGTGTTGGTTTTTGTTTTTTAGTTGAAAAAAGTAGTACAAGCAAATGGTAAATTCAAGCAGTACAAGATAATATAAATAAAGGAAATATCTTTCTTGAATATCCTTCCATAAAATTTTCAGTTTATATAGTCATATAGACAGCTTTTAAAATTAACTTTTAAAAACATGTTTTTTAAAAAATTATTTGAGAGAGAGAGAAAGGGAGAGGGAGAGAGGATGGAAACATCAATGATCAATGATGAGCGAGAATCATTGACCCGCTGCCTCCTGCACACCGCCTGCTGGGGAAGAAGCATGTGCCCTTATTGGGAATTGCACCTCAAACCAGGGACCTCATGGGTTGATGCTCAATCCCTGAGCAACACCAGCAGGCCTAAAATTAACTTTTTAAAGGCATAACTTACACATAATACACCCATTTTAAGTATATAGTAACCATTATCATAACAAGTAGAACATTTCTGAGGTTCTGATATCACAGTCAAGCTAGAGAATACCCTAAAAAGTTCCCTTGTGCCCCTTTATAGTTAATCTCTCCACCAGCAGCAGCCCAAACAGCTCATCTGCTTTCTGTCTATATGCCTCTTTGAAAATGCAGACATACTAGTAAACATGCCACACTGCCTATTCCATACCTCGTCTTTTTCATTTAACAATTAGAGTATCTTAACATTAGCCAGTAGAACTCTTTTTGTTAAAGAACTAGATAACAACCTCTATAGTTTTGTGTTCTTTGATTGTACTACAGTTTAATCACTTTTCAACTGGTGTGCATTTGGGTTATTTCTAGGTTTTTGCTGTTCTAAACTGACATGAGCATCCTCAAGCATACGGTTCTGTGTACTGTGAGAGAAGTTTTTAGGTGTGGAAAAGCCTGTTCTCTTAGCTACAATCTCATCCTGTCTACCTATGGCAGAGAAGAATGCCAGAGAATATAGGCAACATGTTTCACTACAGTTGGGCTTATATCAGTCCCCTATCCCAGGTGCATTAAATGGGTCAGAGGTTCCTGGCAATTTTCACGATGGCTTTTCTGTTGTGACTGGAAGTGGGATAGAAGAGGCATAGCTGTGCCTCATGTATTAGGTTTTCAGATACTGATCTGGGGCAGTCTTGACATGTGGTGTTTGATTTTCTTACTAAGCTGGGATTTCTGCCCTTTTACAGCTTTTCTCTGACTCTCATTGATGCTCTGGATACCTTGCTGGTAAGTGTCTCCGCTATTCCTTTTCCTCTTGGCAGTTTGTTGGTGAAAAATGAATTCTTCACTTAGGTCTTTTATTTTCAACTCATGACTCTGAACCATCAGTTTCTGGTTGCCCATCTAGATAGAGGAAAATGATGAATTTCAAGTTTATTCAGGCTCATTTATTCAGCACATGTTTGTAGACCACAGAACTATGATAGGCCTGTAGAACTCTAGTTAGTGGGGGATACAGAGACCTTGATGCCCTCCTTATTTTCAGAGGCTTACATTCTGATGGATATGTTCAGTGACAAAAACAATAGCGGTAATTAGTGTGTTACATATGTGCTAAGCACTTTACATGTATTACCCTGTTTAATCCTTCCAGGAACCCTTTGAGGTAAGTACCTTTACTCCTTAACCACTGGGAGAGCTGATGCTTAAAAAGATAAAATGACATGTCCAGTGTATGTATCTCTGAAATGGAAGAACAAGGACCTGAACTCAGTTCTGCATGATTCCAGGCCTTAACTGTCATCCTCAAGGCACAAGAGAGGATTTCACCACTTTTCCCTATTTCACTATTTCTGGTTCTCTCTCAGCACCTCTCATTTTTATAAATTAACTAGAGGCCTAATGCATGAAAATTCATGCACTGGAGGGGGGTCCCTCAGCCCGGCCTGCCCCCTCTCACAGTCCGGGAGCCCTCAGGGGTGGAAGGCGACCCGGTGATCAGGGGACGAGATGCCCCTATGACACCTCTGCTGCTGCCCCTGCTAGCAGTGCAAGCCTTGGCTGGCCCTGGGCAGCTGGGCAGCCAACATCTGAGGCTTGCCTGTGCCTTGGGCTGGCTCTGGGGGGCTGGGAGTCTGAGGGGACTGGGTGCCACCATCTTGTGGCTGTGGGTGCTGCCATCTTTAGAGGCGTGGCAGTCAATTAGCATATTTCCTCCTTATTGGCTGTGGGCACCACCATCTTTGAAAGCATGGCAGCAGTTAGCAGGGATCCTCAAATTTTTTAAACAGGGGGCCAGTTCACTGTCCCTCAGACCGTTGGAGGGCCGGACTATAGTTTAAAAAAAAATATGAACAAATTCCTATGCACACTGCACATATCTTATTTTAAGCAGGACAGGCAGTGGCAGCAAAAACACCCACATGTGGACCGCAGGCCGTAGTTTGAGGATGCCTGAGTTAGCATATTCCCTCATTGGCTGTGGGTGCTGCCATCTTGAGGGTGGGGCAGTCAGCATATTCCGTCCTTATTGGCTATGGGTGCTGCCATCTTTGCAATGGTGTGAGGGTCAATTAGCATATTCCTTCTATTAGGATAATATTTACATGATTGTGATTACCTTGTAGATATAATTTAGCTTTTTTTCACCTTAATATTAATTTGTATGTACTCCATTTAATGCCCAACAGTATGCCAAGCATAATACTAAGCTCGTTACAATAGTGAGTTTTTAAAGTATTTTTTTATTGATTTCAAAGAGAAAGGGGAGAATACAAAAAAATTTTTAAAACAAACAAAAAACAAAGAGGAAGGGAGAGGGAGAGAGAGAGAAACATCAGTGATGAGAGAGAATCGTTGATTAGCTGTCTACTGCACATCCCCAATTGGGGATCGAGCTTGCAAACCCAGAATCGAATCGTGACCACTGAGCCACACAGTTGGAGCACAGTAGTGAGTTTAAACAGACACAGTCCCTGCTTTCCTGGAGTTTATGATTTTAGTGAGAGAAATAAAGAATAAAAGATTAGCCCTAAAGGATGTGTAATTACAAATTGAGGTGAGTGCACTGTAGGAAAGGAACATGGTTCTTTGAGGGGTGATAACTAAAAGAAGTTGACCTAGACTAAGGAGGTCACAGAGGACTTCCCTAGGGTAATGAACTGATACTTAAGTTGGGGTTTGAAGGAGATGCAAGTTTCGACTTGGGAAGTGGGGGAGGAAAGAGTTTCCAGGCGGAGAGGACAGCCTGTGCAAAGGCCTTGTGGCAAAGAGAGTACGTCAAGTACAGTGAACTAAAGGAAGGCTAGTGTGTATGAGATGTTGGGAGGAAAAAGGAGAAGTAAATGGGGCTAGAGGGATGGATGGGGACGGGATGAGGTTCACAGTGTTAAGGATTTTGATCTTTAATTTGAAATCATGGAAAGCCATTGACATTTCTTAAGTGGAGGGCAGGAAATGATGAAATACCTGTTTTGAGAAGATCACTAGCTTCAGTGTGGAGAAAGATTCATGTAATCATTCAACAAACATTTCTTGAGTAATTCCTTCATGGACCATGTGCAGCACTCTGGGGGAATTCAGGAATGAGTGAGGCTCCTGTCCAGTCAAAGATACTCTTAATATGGAGAGACACAGACGCCTAATGAGTCGTGTGGATGAAGTTACTGGAGTCTTTTAAAGGAAGAACCAAAGGCTTCCTAGAGAAGGTGGCATTTACTTCTCCATTTAATGGCCAACTGTATGCCAAACACAGTACTGAGCTCTGGAGTTGCAGTAGTGAGTTGTTTTTTTTTTTTTTTAAGTATATTTTTATTGATTTCAGAGAAGAAGGGGGAGGGAGAGAGAGATACAAACATCAATGATGAAAGAGAATCATTGATTGGCTGCCTCCTGCACACCCCCCACTGGGGATCTAGCCTATAACCTGAGCATATGCCCTGACTGGGAATTGAATAGTGACTTCCTGATTCCTACCTAGGTCGATGCTCAACCACCAAGGCACACTGGTTGGGTCTCCCTTTTTGTTAGGAAAACAGAAGCTTTCTTAGAAGTGCCCTCAGTAGTCTTCTCAAGGCTCGGAATTGGCTGGGTAACACGATCACCTCTAGCAGCAAGAGTCTATAACAGCAAATATCTAGATTTCCAGCCTCTTTGGTGGGAGGCTAAAAGGGTAAAGAAGATTGGGAATGATCGTTGGGCCAAGCAGCCCACAGTGTTTTCCACAAGCATGAATGTGAAGAAAAGGTTAAAAACAACGGATATTCACTGCAAATAGCAAACTAAGATTTCCTTAATGTGGTCTATAGTCTATATTGTTTTTATACAGTTTTACGTTGTTTAAATGGGTACTCTTTAATTGGTACCTAAGAATTTACCTAGCCCTAGCCAGTTTCGCTCGGTGGATTGAGTGTCGGCCAACGGACTGAAGGGTCCCAGGTTCAATTCCATTCAAGGGCACATGCCCAGATTGTGGGTTCACTCCCCACAATCTGCAGTAGGCAGATTCTCTCTCATTGATGTTTCTCTTCCTCCCTCCCTCTCCCTTCCTCTCTGAAATCAATAAAAATAAATTAAAAAGAAAAGGATTTACCTAACCAGTCTCTTGATGTTGGGTCTTTGTGAATTTTAGCTCTCAGTGTTTTCTTCACCTGTCACCAGTCCTAGAACAGAAAGTGCAGGCCTTAAGTTGAGTAAGTGAGAGCCACTCTGGCATAGGACCCTGACTCTTTCTTTTTGTTAATTCTCACCTGAGGATATTTTTCCATTGAGTTTTAGAGAGACTGAAAGGGAGAGGGAGAGACCGAGAGAGAAACATCCATGTGAGAAAGACCCATGGATTGGTTGCCTCCTGCACACTCCCCGACCTGGGCTGGGGATCGAGTCTACAACTGAGGTACATGCTCTTGACCGGAAACAAACCCAAGACCCCTTAGTCTCCGGCTGAGGCTCTATCTATTGAGCCAAACTGGTTAGGGCAGTTACTAGACTCTTGTTCAGCATTTTCAATGCCTTTAAGCCTGAGGTATCTTCATTGTCATGTCTTTCCTTATAGATTTTGGGGAATGTCTCAGAATTCCAAAGGGTGGTTGAAGTGCTCCAGGACAACTTGGACTTTGATATTGATGTGAATGCCTCTGTGTTTGAAACCAACATCCGAGGTGAGGACTGCCTTCTATGGCCTTTGGAAGAAAACAAAGTGTGGATTTTTGCCTCTGTATAAACCGGAAGGTGGTGAGTAGGATCTTAAGGGCTGGCCCTACCAGGGCACTTGGCCCAAACCAGTGACTGACAGCTCTTCTTCCCTCTTGGAGGGTAGGGTGGGAAGGACTCAGGATTCCTCATCAGTTTGAGACATGAGCAGGGGACAGAGAAAAGACTGGAAAGAAATGTGCCAGATTTACTCATGTAGTTAACATATCTTTGGTGCAAGGCATATAGTCATGAATAAGAAAGATGTAATCCTTTGTTGCTTTCTTGGAGTTTATTATCTAGGAAGCACTACTCAATCTGTGATGATGGAAATGTTTTGTATCTATATTGTCCAGTGCGGTAGCTATGAGCCACATGTGGCTATTGAACATTTGAAATGTGCCTCCTACAACTGAAGAGCTGAATCTTTAATTTCATTTAATTTTAATGAATTTAAATTTCAATAATGACACATGGTTAATGATTACTATATATTATATAGCGCAAGTCTCGAGTATTAAGTTTCCAAACCTGGTGGTCCATCATAACCACTTGGGATCTTTTAAAAAGTTCAGATGTCTTGGCTCCACTTTATTTTTTATTTTTTTATTTTTTATTTTTTTGATGTTTTTTTTTTAATTTTTTTTAAATTTTTTAAAAATTATTATTACATAATTGGCTCCACTTTAAACCAATGAATTGTGATCTCTGGGTTGAGTCCTAGAATCAATTATTTAGCAGGTTTCCAATGACTCATAAAGCTAGCACAGTTCCTATTATCAGTGAACTTCTGGACCTCCAGTGGCTCAACAGCTGTCAGTTCTGGATGGCAGTTATGTTTTTCCCCCCTTATTGTGCTCATCTTTATTTTGGATGTTTTTTTACAATGAAACTTATATTATACAAAAGTGATAAATAAAATTTTTAAAAGATCAGGTTGCAGGGGGACAGCATGATATAAAATCCAGATTTAGGAATCAGACCCAAGGCCATATTCATTGTGTGATATACTGTATCACACAATTCTGAGCCCGATTTCAAGGTTGTCCTTATACCTTTGTTTCAGATATGAATATAATTATACCAGCTTTCTTTTGCTTGGCATTTGCCTTATATGTGTTTTTCTACCCCCTTACTTTCAATCTTTGTTTTTATGATTAGCTATATCTTTTGTAAATTATGTATTATATTTTGTTTATTTATCCATTCTGAGAGTCTCTTAACTGAAATGTTTAATCCATTTATATTTACAACTAGAGGCCTGGTGCACGAATTTGTGCACAGGTGAGGTCCCTCCACCTGGCCTGCGATCGAGGTTTCAAGCTAACCCTAACCTACTGGTTGGGGTGTCTTCCCCCTGGTGGTCAGTGCACATCATATGACTGGTTGAGCGGTCGACCAATCAGTCGGACACTTAGCATATTACACTTTTATTATATAGGATAATTACTGATCTATTTACATTCATTTCTGTGGTATTATTTTGTGCTATTTGCCTCATCATTTCTATATTCTTTCTCTCTCTCCTTTTTTGTGCCTTTTTAGACTGATCCCCACCCCCCATTTCATTTTCCTTTTACTGATTTAGATATTATGCATGATACCTAGCTTTTTAAATAGTTTAAGAAAATTTAACAAGCATAACAAAATCTAGAGTTAATGAGAATATTTCTCCTCCTCCTAAGTAATACAAAACCTGACTCTGAGGATATCCTGACCTATATGCTGTAGTCATGTATTTTAGTTCTTTAAAGCCTTCCATACGTTATTGTTATTCTATACAGTTAAAGTTTAAATTTATTCATACATTTACCACTTTCTTTACTATCTTTCTTTGTTATGCTTCAGATCTTACAGCTGTGACCCCTTTCCTTCCATCTGAAGTACTTTCTTTAGAATGTCCTTTAGTGTAGGTGAATTCCTTTTTTTAAAATTATTAACATTTTTATTGATTTCAGAGAGGAAGGGAGAGGGAAAGAGAGAAACATCAATGATGAGAGAGAATCATCGAATGGCTGCCTCCTGCACACCCTGCCCTGGAGATTGAGCCCATAACCTGGCCATGTGCTCTGACCAGGAATTGAACCGTGACCTCCTGGGTCATAGGTTGTTGCTCAACCACTGAGCTACAGCAGCTGGGTGTGTGGGTATATGCTTGGAAAACTTTCTCAGCTTTTGTTTGTATGAAGATGTCTTTCTCACTGCATTTGTGTGGCCTTTGGGGGGTATTTTTGTAGGACATACGGTTCTAGGTTGATAGTTACTTTCTGTTAGCACCTTGAAGGAAATTTTCCCTTGTCTTCTGGTTTCATTGTCATTGTTAAAAAGTAACCTGCCAATCCAATTATTATGTCATTATAGATAATTGGTTTTATTTATGCTGGCAGCCCCTTTTAAATAACTTTTATTATGGGAATTTTCAAACCTAAAAGTAGAGAAAATAGTATCATGAACTAGTTGTACTCACCACTGAGCTTTAACAATCATGTTTACATGGACTCCGACTGCTTTTGAGATATTTTTTTCCTTTGCTGTTCTGTAATTTTACTGTGATATGTATAAATGTGGATTTCTTGGGGGTTTTTTGTTTGTTAATCCTTACCTGAGGATGTTTTCCCGTTGATTTTTTTAGAGAGAGTGGAAGGGAGGGAGAGAGACAGAACAAGAAACATCAATGTGAGAGAGACACATCAATTGGTTGCCTTCCACACACTGAGGCCAGGTATTGAACCTGCAACTGATGTACGTGCTCTTGACTGTAATCAAACTCTGGATTCTTCAGTCCAAGGGGTAACACTCTATCCACTGAGCAAAACCAGCTAGGACTCTTTTTAAATATATATGTATATAAATCTTTTTATTGATTTCAGAGAGAAGTTAGAGGGAGAGAGATACGAGTAGAAACATCAATGATGAGAGAGAATCATTGATCAGTTGCCTCCTGCACACCCTCCGCCGGCATTGAGCTTGCAACGTGGGCATGTGCCTGGACTGGGAATCAACCATGACCTCCTGGTTCATAGGTTGATGCTCAACCATTGAGCCACACTGGCTGGGCAATGTTGATTTCTTTTTATTATCTTGCTTGAGATTCCTGGATCTGAGAATTGGTGTCATTTCTTAGTTTTATATAAAGTTTATGACTATTTTTCTCCTCAAAGATTGTCTTTCTTCTCTTTTTAGAACTCCAACCAGATATAGACCTTCTTACTGTATCCTCTAAATCCCTTCTGTACTTTTTAAAAGTCATTTTGTCTCTTTATGTTGCTGTTTGGATAATTTTTGTGAATCTGTCTTTAAGTCCACTAATTCTTCAGATATATCAGATCTGCTATTAAACCTATCTAAGTAATTTTAAACTTCAATTATGTTTTTTAATTTTTAGGAATTCTACATAGTTCTTTTATAAATAGGCTTGCTCATTTTTACAGTTTCTAGCTACTTGCTCATCTGTTCCAACCTTTCTTTTATTTCTTTAAACATGCAAGGTGGGGGCAAAAGGAGGCTTACAGTTGTTTGAAAGGAAAAATAATACAATAATTAATAAACAATAATACAAGAGTAAACTCTGTTTTTCACATACTCACCCTGTAAATCTCCTTTGGCCCAACCCTGTACTACACACAACAATTTTATATTCTGTGTCTGATAATTCCATTATCTGAAGTGTTGGTAAGTCTTGTTCTATTGTCAATTCTGCTAACTCTTACTCATAACACGTTGCATAAATCACAAAACATACAAAGAAACACTTTTTTAAAAATTTTATTGATTTTTTACAGAGAGGAAGGGAGAGGGATAGAAAGGTAGAAACATCGATCACCTGCCTCCTACACCCCCCCCACTGGGGATGTGCCCACAACCAAGGTACATGCCCTTGACTGGAATCGAACCCGGGACCCTTCAGTCCGCAGGCCAATGCTCCATCTACTGAGCCAAACCGGCCAGGGCTACTTTTTAAAATGTATACTCATTCCCTAGACTTCACCCCTGGGATTCTTTGAGGCCTGGGTGATGGTGAGTTCTTCCAGATACAGTTGTTTGCTTCTGCCATGTAGCTGGAGGTACTATCTTACAAAAACCACTTTATGCCAAAGATTTGAAGTTTTCTAGACTAGACTACTTGGTTAGTGTGAATTTAGGCTGTAAAACTTAGTGAGTACCAGCTTATAGTTACTAATTCTTAGGAGAAGTATTTTTTCTTTTACTTGACATCAAGTTTTGTACAGAAAGAACTTTTCCTTTCTGTACATACATTATGAGAGGTGTGCAGAGTTTATTTCTAATTTTTCCTTACACAGAGTATATAATTCTTTCAGATCCCAACTTTACAGTGGGATCTTTTATCACCCTCCCCACTTTGGGTAGTTCAGTCCTTTGTCTTTTACTCCTCTCTGCCAGAAGAGAGGAAAAACTGAAGCTCAAGGTCACCAGGTTTTGTCACTGAGCCGTTTAGGCTACCTATTTAGCCATATTTCCAAATACAGAACGTTTGTGTCTTTTTATAGGTCTTAAAATGTTATGTTATAAATGGATATAGATAAGTTGATAAAATGAAGGTAAAACTACTCACCCCCTTCCCCTCTTTAGGTCTTGGTGGGGATTGGGAGACAGAGCAACCAAGTGGAGTCAGACAGACCTGGCCCTACCATCTACTAGATTATCCAGAGAAAGTCCCTTTGCTTCTCTTACCCTCAGTATCTTCATCTAAAGAGGGGACAGTAGTACCTAATGTTTGGTAAACAGTAGGTACTAAAAAAAACACCACCAGATAGCCATTGTTTTTTGTGGCCCACCAAGAGAACAAACTCTGTAAACTTAACACTGTACCAATATGTGGGATGAAGGGACTCGTCTTTCACAGATGGCTCTAGCCCCTTCCCAGTGAGTCACAGTGAGAGTGTTTAGGTTTAATTTGCACAAGGGAAACACTGGTCCTTGGGACTCTGACATTTACTTTTTGTATCATTGGTAGTGGTAGGGGGACTTCTGTCTGCTCACCTGCTATCAAAGAAGGCTGGGGTGGAAGTGGAGGCCGGATGGCCCTGCGCTGGACCTCTCCTGAGGATGGCTGAGGAGGCAGCCCGAAAACTCCTCCCAGGTAAGACCCACACTGACATGGGGAGAGATGAAGTCCAGTGGGTCCTGCTTCCCTTGCTGGATATGAGAATGGCATGCTGGCCATTATCAGATGTATCATTGGCGAATGTGTTCTCCCATTCAGTGGGTTGTTTTTTCATTTTGTTGATGATTTCCTTTGCTGTGCAAAAACTTTTTAGTTTGATGTAGTCCCATTTGTTTATTTTTGTTTGTTTGTTTTCCTTGCCTGAGGAGATATATCAGAAAAAATATTGCTCTGAAAAATTTTACTGCCTAGGTTTTCTTTTAGGATTTTTATGGTTTCAAGTCTAACATTTAGTCTTTCCTACATTTTGAATTTATTCTTGTATATGGTATAAGAAGGTGGTCTAGTTTCATTTTTTTTGCATGTATTGAATTTTCCCAGCACCATTTATTGATAGACTGTCTTTGACACATTGTATGTTCCTTCCACCTTTGTCAAATACTAATTGACCATAAAGGCATGGATTCATTTTGGGGTTCTCTGTTCTGTTCCATTGTGTGTGTGTGTGTATATCTTTTTATGCCAGTACCATACTGTTTTGATTACTGTGGCCTTGTAGTATAGTTTTATATCAGGTAACATGATTCCTCCAACTTTGTTTTTCTTTCTCAAGATTGCTGTAGCTACTCAGGGTATTTTGTGGTCCACATAAATTTTTGGAATATTTATTCTAGTGTTGTGATAAATGCCATTGGTATATTGATAGGGATTACATTGAATCTATAGATTGCTTGGGTTGTATAGACATTTTAATGATACTAGTTCTTTCTATCCATGAAAGTGGTATATGCTTCCACTTATTTGTATCTTCTTTAGTTTCTTCGGTGTCTTCTGAGTACAGATCTTTTACATCCTTGGTTAAATTTTTTCCTAGGGACCTTTTTAAAATGCAATTGTAATTGTTTTCTTACTTTCCCTTTATGATAGTTCATTATTAGTGTATACAAATGCAACCTTATTTGTATGTCATTTGGGTTGTTGTGATTTCTGGGTATTTATTTTATATCCTGCTACTTTACTGAAATTATTTGTCAGTTCTAATAGTTTTTAGGTAGAATCTTTAGGCTTCTCTATATACAGTATCATGTCATCTGCAAATAACGACAGTTTTACTTCTTCCTTTCCAATTTGGATGCCATTTATTTCTTCTTCTTTCTGATTGCTGCTGCTAGGACTTCCCGTATTATGTTGAATAAGAATGGTGAAAGTGGACATCCCTGTCTTGTTTCTAGTGTTAAGGAAAACACTTTTAGTTTTTGCCCTTTGAGTATGATGTTGCCTGTGGATTTGTCATATATGGTCTTTATTACATTGAGGTATGTGTTCCCTTTATTCCCACATTGCTGACAGTTTTGTTTGTTTTTTAATCATAAATGGGTGCTGGATATTATAAAATGCTTTTTCTGCCTCTATTGATATGATCATATGGTTTTTATTCTTCATTTTGTTCCTGTGGTATATCACATTTATTGTTTGTGCATATTTTACCACCCTTACATCCCTGAAATAAATCCCATTTCATCATGGTGTATGGTCTTTTAATGTATTACTGGATTGCTGATATTTTGTTGAGGATTTTAGCAATTATGTTCATCAGGGATATTGGCCTATAATTTTCTTTCTTTGTAGTGTCTTTATCAGATTTTGGAATTGGGATAATGGTGGCCTTGTAATGAACGTGGGAGTTTTCCCTCCTCTTGAACAGTTTGAGACGGATAGGTTCTTTTTCGATTGTAAAATTCAATTGTGAAGCCATCTGGTTTGGGACTGTTTGTTGAGATTTTTTTTTTTATGACTGCTTCAGTTTCATTAGTTGTAATCTGTCTATTCAGAGTCTCTGATTTGTCCTGATTCAGTTTTGGAAGATTGCAACTTTCTAGAAATTTATCCTTTTTATCCAGATTGTCCAGTTTGTTGGCAATATATATTTTTTTTACAAGTCTTTGTATTTCTTTGATGTCAATTGTTACTTCTTCACTTCTGATTTTATTTGGGTTCTTTCTATTTTTTTTCTTTGTTAAAAAAATTCTTTATTGCTTAAAATATTACATATGAATCCTTTTACCCCCATTGACCTCTCCCTGTTCGTGCCCCCCACTTCCTCACCCCTACCCCCACGCATAAGCCCTCACCACCCCTCCACTGACTGTGTCCATGGGTTATGCTTATATGCATGCATACAAGTCCTTTGGTTGATCTCTCCCCCACTTCCCCTCACTCCCCTCCCCCCTTTGATGAGTATCGTTAAAGCTTTGTCAAACTTGTTTATCTTTCCAAAGAAACCAGCTCTTGGTTTTATGGATCTTTGTTTAAACTTTTTTTTTTAAGTCTTTTTATCATTTATTTATTTATTTAAAATTCTTTATTGTTGAAAGTATTACAGATGTCACCTTTGTTTGTTTCCTTCTCCCCCCCCCCCATTAACCCCCTCTACCCTACACACACCTCTCCCAGGCCTTCACTATTATCTGTG
>PVJC01025257.1:0-17886 GCA_004026665.1 Murina feae | reverse complement strand
CGGTGCACACAGACAGCACAATGCTTAGTTTTCATTTTCTCCACTTTAGACACATCCTGCCTGCACACTTTAAAAAATCACAACCATAAAACTTTATAGAGCACATTCCAAATTAAATCTATTACTGTCTTAATTTCTACCATCTAGGCCCAAACTCCCGGTCAGACGATCCAGCATTTAATTAGATCCAGCTTCCCTGCTAAAGCTGAGTGTTCATTGAGATAAATGATGTAAGCTGACACTTTAGGGGAAAATGCTGCACATACCGAAGTGATGACTTCAAGATCCTTCAGATACGTTCGCTCGGTGGTGGACACTTCCTTCGCGATGAAGTACGCTTTGTCAGTTGGGAATCTCTGCCAAGTCCATAAAAAGAAACGAGACACAATCATTTTTAGGGTAAGTCTCTAAGAATGTCTGGATTATAAGGAAGTGGAACATGGCTAACTTGCCATCCTCTGTTAGCTAGTACCAAGTCTAAATAAACGCTATGTATTCTTTTTTTTTAAAAAAAATATATTTTATTGATTTTTTACAGAGAGGAAGGGAGAGGGAGAGGGAACTAAAAACATCGATGAGAGAGAAACATCGATCAGCTGCCTCCTGCACACCCCCCACTGGGGATGTATCCGCAACCAATGTACATGCCCATGACCACACTCGAACCCGGGACGCTGCAGTCCGCAGGCTGACGCTCTATCCTCTGAGCCAAATGGGTCAGAGCATGTATTCTTTTTTTGTGTGAGAGGAACCATGGAGTGTAAGAGAATGGATTTCCATGATGACAAAACAGTCTAGGAACATATTATCCCATGCCAATATGACCCTCGGTGAAAGGCCTCGAATGAGTATGTTAGCCACCCAGGAGGACTACTCGTTGAAATTGGGTATCTGAAAAGATAATCAGTTAGTAAAATGGCAGAGTGATGCAGTCTTCAAGGAAATAAATGCAACAGAAACCACAATGGCCTTTGTCCTGGGTGCTGTAGGCCGGTGGGCTGGTGTTCAGGAAATAGAAGCCACGGTGTTTGTGGGTCTGCAAAGGGTGGCTGAGACAAAGGGACAAGGGTGCAAGCAGCTGGTGACACCAGTGTGACTCAGTTCTCCAGAATCCGTGGTTAGGTGGCAGGCGGCCCCCTCTAGAACAAGCCTATCATTGGTTTACTTTATTTATTTTTAAAAATTGACTAGAGAGAGAGAGGGAGAGAGAGGGATTTGTTGTTGCTCTTATTTATGCATTCATTGGTTGGTTCTTGATGTGCCCTGACCAGGTATTGATCCCACAACCTTGGCGTATTGGCGTGACATTCTGACCAATTCAGCCAGAGTCTGCTTTCTCTTTGAACAATAAGTAAAGAGAAATCCCTTGGTGTTAGCCACCTTGCTTGCGTCCCACAGGAGCCCACCCAGGATATGCACGAAAGCACAAAGGTGGAGACGTGAACCTGTCTGCCATGTTCCCAGCAGCACTGTTTGCAGTTGTCAAAAGAAGGAAACTACCCAACTACCCATCAGCCCATGAATGGACACACAAAATGTGGTACATCCATGCACTGGAATATTATTCAACCTTAAAAACATGTGCTACAACACGCGCTACAACATGGATGAACCTCAGGATATTCTGCTGAGTGAAAATAACTAACCACAAAGGATAAGAACTTCAGGATTCTGCTTAGTATATGAGGTTCCTAGAGTAGTGAAATCAGGGAGACAGAAAGTAGAATGGTGGTTTCTGGGAGCTGGGGGTGGAGAATTATTGTTCAATGGGTACGGAGTTACAGTACAAAGTTATGATGACAGAGTTCTGGAAATAAATAGTGATGATGGTTGTACAACAATGCAAACGTTAGTTAATGTCACCCTAGCCGGTTTGGCTCAGTGGACAGAACAATGGCCTGCAGACTGAAGGTTCCCAAGTTCAATTCCGGTGAAGCGAGGCTGCAGGCTCTGGCCCTGGTCAGAGTGTGAGCAGGAGGCAACCAAACGATGTGTCTCTCTCACATCGATGATTCTCTCCATCTCTCCCTTCCACTCTCTCTAAAAACTTAATGCGCAAACTTAATTGCTTCATTATTTTCTACTCTTTTTTTTCTGACTGGCAGCTGCCTTAATTGAGATAGCATTATAATACGAGCAATTCAATGGAGCCTCAGTTATGTGATCAATAGAATAGTATCTTGGATAAGGATTAACAAAATAAAATCATTAAAAAATGCACTTAACGTCACTGAACTCTACCCTTAACAATGGCGCAATGGCAGTTTCGCTTTATGTTTAGGACTACAATTTCAAAAAAGAACAACATGCTCTCGTGCTCGAATCCCCGCACCTTTCTCCGGCCCTCCTCCTCGTCGTCGGTCCGTGGGCATGGCTGTTCGTTCAGCAGCGGGCTGACCAAGGGAGAGGCCTGCTTGGTGTCGGGGCTCAGGTTGGGAGACAAGATCACGTTGGTGGGCACGGCTCCTCCCTGCGAGTTGATGGACAGCTCTGAAAGGTGAGGGCTACCAGTCAGGGAGCCTGTTTGGGGATGAGAAGTATTAAAAAAAAAAAAAAAGTAATTCCTCTAGGACCAGCTTTCTACTTACAATCTCACCTTTTCAAATCTTTAGAATCTTGACTACTCAATGGTAAGCTTCATGGGCTTCATTACTTTCTACTTTTATTTTTTTCTCTAAGTGGCAGCTGCCTTAACAGAGATAGCCTAGTATGAGTAATTCAATGGAGCCTCAGTTATGTAATTAATGATATGGTGGAGACTCTGCTTAGAGAATTACAATAGTTTGAAAACATAGCGTATCCCCACATAGAATCATCTCCTAACTATTGCCTTAGCTTCTAAGAATTGCTCAAGAGGGACAGCGTCTACATTACAAGGAGACGTGGGAAATGACTAGGTGATAGAGCTAGACTAACAGGAGACGAGACGACGGGAGCAGCGAGGACAGACTACGTCTCATAACAACGGGCCACCACTACAGAAAGGTAAAGCGGCTACCTCCCCCGCCGACAGAGAACAGAAACAAGCTCAGTATACCTGGTGACGTCACTCCATGTCTCTCACTGTTTGGGACAGAAACACTAGCATCACATTTACACGCAAAGGTGATCATTTAAAAAATGCAAAGCTGGAAGTCATCACATTATCCCAAGAGCCTTTTATGAGTCACAAAGTGGCAGGTAACTAAGTATTCCTCTGAAATGGATGCCATGTTAAACGGTACAGAAATGTGTAATTATCCACTGTGAGTCAGCCAAAGGAGATGATGTGTACATGAAACTCTTCGCCAACAGAATCTTGCAATGATCAATCCCTTAAACCATGGAAGCTAAACAGGATGTTTCACATACACCTCTCGCCTAAGTGTTCTTACCTAATGTGGATTTGCTAGAACTAGTATTAGGGCAAAGTTAAAGCAGCCAGCAATCTTGCCTGTTATCATTATAAGGAAAGACAATGTAAATGATTTCTCCATTTTCTAATATGTAGTTTCAGTTCATTGCTACTCCTGACACTGTCAAGGATCTTGAAGAAAAAGGTGAAGTGTTATTTTCTGGGCGTAACCGCTCCTCCCCACCCCCCATTTTTCTTTCTTTTTTTTTTTTTTTTTACATCTATCCTCTCCCTCTGGGTTGCCATATCCGTTTTGAAGTCATAAGATGGGCCAGCCTAGAATGAAACAGGGTAGTGAACTTGATCCCAGTCTGAGAGAACCACGGAGAAACCACCACCAGCCCGCACCCAGTCCCGGGTTGATCAGCTAGCGGTGTCACCGATACACGGGTGAGAAGCCACCACACCCAGATAAACAACGGAAGCATGCATCCTGCCCACTGGCTACTGGCTGGTACAATGCTCTTTGAAGAACAAGATTAGAAAATGTGAGGAAAAGGCAGAATCAGGAAGTTCACATTGAGAAACCCCTGCGTTTCAATCCTTGCATTTTATTATGCAATCATTGAAATGAAGTCCTGGTGTTAGACAAAGACCCAGCCACCCCACACACCACCAGACCCAGGGAAACCCGGAGAAAAAAGGCCAGAAATTGCTTCACAAATGCCAATTTTATTGACACCAGTGCACAACTGAATACAATGATTGAGAAAGAATTGGAACTCGTGAAATAGAAATAGTGACAACAATGAGAACTGCAATTGTTTCACGGTACTACACTATTTTTTTTTTAAATCACAAAAATTAAAATGTCATCACTACAAATAGGAATTAGAAGAGAGAAATTCTGGCAGTCTGTCTGGAGATCAAAACAGTTCATGCGTTTGTGAGTTGCTGTTTGCGGGTCACGCTTTTGTGTCCACCAGCCACCTGGTAGAATCCGGGGGCTTACCTTCAGCTCTCACACGGTGCGTGAGATCAGGTGAGGCAGTTACAAGTGAGAATGCGCTGGGCTTTGCATTTGCAGGGGCGTGGAACAGAGAAAGCATTCCCCTTGTCACGGATAGAGTTGGAGCCAAGAAGAAAAGGCTGTCAGAAGGCTAGCTTGAAGAGGAGGGGGAGTGGGACGGGGGAATAGTACCAATTAGGCCCTGGACAGCATCCAGCAGCAGATAAAAGACCCGGTGCCATGTTGCGAGGGAGAAAATAAGGGTGATCACGCTCAAGTACAAGCACTTCTACTCTCTGAAGGTCAAAAGCTGTTGCCCTTGTGCATCCCCCTGGGATACTGCTATTCCGCAGACTGAGCAGCTGGAAGCATGAGCGAACAGACTAGGGTTCCAGGAGAGACGCCACCCTGCCAAGAAGGCAGGACCCATTTCAAAGACAGCTGCCTAGGAGAATTCCCACCAGACCACATCAGAGACAGGGCTCAGTAAATGACACTGAACTTAAATGTCACAACAACCTGTGTTCCTGGGTTGAGTCGGAACAGCCTGCTTCCTTCACTCATATAGCCCCAAGATATGTGTAACCACCAGCCGAATCAGAGTGGCTCATTTCCACTCCAACTGGTTTGTTGGGGCCTAAGAAAGGCAGGGTGATGAGTGTAAACTGTTCAACCAATAAATCAGCAAGGACAAAGCCTGTTCTAGGAATCTATTAGCAATGCTAAGGCAGGGAAAGGCTGACAAGTCTCATTTGAGCTGCATCCGTGGAGAAGAATCTACTCCAGGCTTTGGAAATGTATAGGTGACAGGGTCCGAACAAAAACATGTAACTCATTTACCATTCAGCAACCAATGAAGGAGGATGACTAGGTATTCAGTAGAATTTGGCAGCTTAATGAGTCACTGAAATTCTTTTGACTTGGCACCAGTGTGTGATAAACATGGTGCCAGCCGGTGCTCACACTGGGCCGTCTTCAGTCAAGAGGGAAGAGCAGAGTCTTAAAGTCCCCCTCTAAGGTGACAGCTATTAGACCTACATGTAAGCAGTTTTCACTGAAGTAGTCCATTTTCCAAAACACGCAAACAAACACAGTTGTGTGGTTAGATCAGAGTCTGCAAGACTTACGCAGCCTGTTCCAATCATGCAGCCTGCCACCCGCTTTGAAGGCACAGCCCTGGGCAAAGAGAAATTGTGACTGACAGTTCTCTGCTACTTTTTTTCCTCTGTGACAAAATGACAACAAAGGAATTTCTTTCAGCAAGGGCCTCTGGGTATATAATGTGGGGGACCTTTCCAGAAAGCACCTGGGTATTAAGGCAATAGGTGAAAAGAAGTTTGGAGAGAGAAGAAAAAGGTCAGTTGTATCCTGAAAGTCTGGAAGCTTCTGATTCTTTTTACAAACTATTTTTTCTTATTTCTAAAAATTGCCCGGCATTTTTTTTAAGCATTCGGTTGTATTTTCAGTTAATAGCTCTCAAATCCTCCACCTCTTTGATTTATTACCCCCTGCTCCAGCTTTCCTGCCCCTGCCTCATGTCCTCCCCCCTGCCATTTACCTGTATCAAGAAGGCTGAGTGTACGTCACCCCAGGAACTAGAAATGCCTTCATGAATACTGCTCTCCAGGGAAGCATTTCTGGTAAATGCTTTCTAAAATCTTTCCAAATGCTCACATTCTCATGGCACAAACAATGCGAACTTCAAATTAGCACTGCTACACTTATGGATTTCGATTTATCACCCAGCCCAGAAACTGGCTTTGCTTCTCCATCTTTTTAAAGTAAAACACATTCATCATTCTTCTCTCATGTCTGCTCTGGGGAAGCGGACGCTGCAGCACCACCCAGGGCTGCAGCCTCTCCGGACCAGCTCTTCATCAGTGGTGCATGCACAGTGGGAACAGTTCTGATCAGCAAGCCGAGGCCCGCCTGGATTCCCATGGTGGGATCAGGCACAAGCTGCCTAGGCCCATCCACTGCCTCCAACTGTACTCAAGGCTTCAGAACAAACTCACACAAGTCTGGGAAGAGAGCATTTTCTAGTTCTTAACTGTACCTATGCAGTGCGTTAAACTGGCTTATCAATAAGCTGGTAATCTTGATTTTTTAAATGGGGTAAGTGTTACTTTTCCTGTTAAGGAAGGACAGTAGAAAACCTGACAATAATTTTAAAAACAGTAATTCACAGCTTTGTTAAACAATATTTAAATATGTGAGGGTGAGACTATTGAAGAAAATATGAATACAGATGGCTTCCTCAAGTCCTCTTTTGAAATATTTAAAAAGTATAATGATTTTGAAAGTATCTAAGCTGATTCTTCAATATTCCCTCAAATAAACACCTTTATTTGGCAAGCTTCTAGATTCCATTCACCTCTCATGATTTGTTTCCTGTTACTTGGTCCCAAAATATATGAGATTTTCTCTCTATATACCCAGAATATGCTCCAAAGGCACATACAGGAAATATATGATAGGTGGAGGTTTTCATCTATTTTTTTTTAAAGGCTCTTTTTAAATCTATAATCTCCCTCCAAAAGAAAATACAATGAACTCTCTCTGGAGACTGTGTCCATTTGAAAGCCAGTTATCAAAGAAAGGTCAGTATTGTGTTGAATAATGGGTAGTCTCTAGAACGGGCAGGATTCACTCACTCTAGGTTGATAACTAAGCTGGATCCCATCCCAATGCAATATGTGAAAAAACCTGACCACATTTTATTGACATGATATGTTTCCATAAGAAAAACCAGGGTCTAGGATTACCAATCACAATGGTGGTGTCCTCTTCCCAATAACTTAGGCTGTTGAGGGTAATGTATACGTGCTTTTCAGACCAAGTTCCTTTAAGAAAAGTTTTACAAGCAGCGAAACATCAACTTCGCCATTCACCAAACAATTCAGAAAAGCAAGAGGGTGCAACTGGCAGAAGAACAAAGAGAGCAATGCTATCAATGGAAACATGGCAGCGAGTGCATGAGCTTGTTCTTACTTATGGGGACGAGATAAAGGAGAATTCTCCTTGGTTGGAACATGGGGGTGGCAGTGTTCGGACTGGGGAACAAGGGGCTTCGGACCAATGAAAAATACCATTTACACTCAGGACAAAGCTTCAGGCATCAGTGGGAAAGAACAGTTACAATTGACAGTGTTTACAGCAAGATACCTGTTAGGACAAGTAAAAGCCTCTTCAGTTTAGATTAACAAGAAATATTAATATCATGCATACACTTTACATGAGTTTGGCCTTCCATGCTTAAAGAACCACCAAGCACACTGTTAGTGAGAGGCCAGCAACCTCCCCGGCAGTGCAGATCCATGCTTTATCGAGATAGTGCGCCCTTAGGCCCTGGGGAGAAGACGAAACCAGACAGCATCTGTGAGAGCCTACATGTGGGGTACATTTCAGAACCAGGAACAGCTTATTGGCCATTGAGAAGCCAGCTGGGGCTGAGCTCAGTGAGGTCTTCTCTACACCTACCTCTCCATCCCCGCACCCCACACCCTGCGCAAACACACCACTTAGTTCTGTTACAGACATGAACTATGTCAACTCTTTCTATTCCCATTTGAATAGAGGTTCCCATTCAAAGTACGAAGCCAATCTCTGGTTGCCTAACTGAGCTCCCCTATGCAGGCTACGGTCACAGATGCTGTCTGCTTCCTTGGGCCTTCTCCACCCTCCACAGTGATTCTGCTCACTTCCAAAGGCTCCCCACCCCTGTGCACTCACAGTACAAAGTTCAGGCTCATCAGCAGGTGAAATCAGGAAAGTGAAGTCTCTTCACCTTCCGCTCCCCTACCCTTAGTGAAAGATGGTGCCCGCATGACCACCAGCCTGAGTCAGGGCTAAAGCTTGCTGTTGAGTGAACAGGATCACTAGAGGAAACAGGTATTCCAAGTACAAACTGGTATTCAGCAGTGGAAAAACAAAACAAAAAAACAAAAAGACGTCAGACAGTGCTCCAATAATGCAGGGAACAGAAGGCATACCATGCTTTGAGGATAAAGACAGAATGTCGAAAAAAAGCTTCCTCTCTTAGATAGGTACATGCTGACAATACAGTGCATACAATGGTACAACGGAAAAATGTCTCAAATTTATTAAACAAATGACAAAAATGAGAATGAAGTCCCCAGCCTTTTCTATTTTAAAATTAATTTGGAGTATTAGAAATTTGTAATAAAATATTTCATCTCTAGTGTTAAACATACACACAGGGAGAACGGCAGGGAGCTGGATTAATCACACAGCCCAAGCTTGTGAGAGTTGGTTAGTTAGGCTTTCGTGGCAACTTTCCAGGCAGAAAGGGGGTGAGCGTAAGTGAGGGAACCCATTGGTCACTGAGGTGCATGGAGACAGAGCAGCAGATGCGTGTTCTGGACTAAGGATAAACCTATCATCTTTGGTCTTTCTAGATTCCACTGCAGGCGGAGTTGACAAATGACTTAACTCTTACAAAGGAACTTCGGGGCCCAGGAAAAAGCAGTTGTTAGCCCAGTTTTATGACCCAGAAAGCCCATCCGTGAGTAATGACTGGCCTATCTCCACAGCTAGCAGGCTCCAAGACGACCCTTCTACTGTGTCCTCACTGAGAGCCAGTTAAGAACCCAACTTTATAATAAAGCAGGAGCATAGTGTCCACACACCCAGTATCACCTCCACCTCCCATTCATGTTTTTTACTACACACACTCACACACATGCTCTCTCTCACACACACACACACACACACACACACTTTTCCTCCCTTTGTGCCCTTGGATTGTGCTGCATTTCGCAGTGATTTCTACTCTTCAATATTCTGAAATCATTGCACCTGGCCCAGGAGCAAGCTCAAGTATCTTCCAGTTCCACTTCCATGATTGCATGAACAGCATCAGCCTTGCAGCTATCCCGTGATTTTTAACCTTCTCTGCTTTCTAATATAAAGCCACCCCAAGACATATCAGAGTAACCTGGTCTGGAACCCACAAGAAGATACAAATGAGCTACCTTCCACTGCAAGTTAAAACCAAATGCCAGTGGTCAAGAAGATGCTGAAGGCAGTTTCTAGGCTAAGCTGTGGACCTGCGTCATTCAGCCAATTCACAGGGAGATGACCTGAACAAGTCAGAAGCTACTCAATCTGCAAAGCTTTCAGGAAAAGGTTTCCTCATTCTTCCCTAGCTTCCACCAGGGTGTCTACTTGCTTTCACTAGAAAAGAAAAAAAATGTTACTCGTGCTATAATTTCCTCTGTGATTTTTGCAGCTAAATGCTATTTTTATGAAAAACTTGTTTTGTTTTGTTTTTTAAAAAGACTCTACCCACCTCCTCACCATGATTTACAGGGGATACAAATCAGCATGTGCAACTTTTCTTCACAGGGAAATATTTAAAAATCTCTAGGTTACAACCCAAGAAAACACTAAATAGAATTTTCTAGTGTGCATCCAAACAGGTGGCAACCAGGCCACTTTTGAGCTTTGATGCCTACAACACTAGGCTAAGTCATCATGCATATATTTATTTCTTTTGCTTTCACTATTATTTTTTTCTAATAAAAAGAAAACTGCTATATTAAGTGGCATGCTTATTTTGATCTAAAAGTCATGGCTATGTTTTAAATACCAGCAACCAGTGTTAGAGGTATGCACACATGTACACTAGAGACCCTGTTTTCCTGTATTAAGTTTCACTCAACTAAACAGAAACAGATGGGATTAAACTAACAAGGAAAATGCAGCACCAGTAAATTCTTTAATGTCGCCAGAGTCAAGTTCCTTAATCACTTACTGCTGGTAGAAAGTCCACTCACCAGTACCTTTCCTGCCATTGGATCGTATGGATTTGGCTAACGTGGCTGAATGTCAACCTCATTAGAGAGCTACCTGCAATGGATTATTTTATAATGTCCACCTCTTTCAGGTTCAAGGAGACTTGCTCTATTGCACAGAATAACTCTGTTTCAGTTTGATTTGTTAAATTTGCAGAAATTAAAACAGACTCAACTAGAGGTAGGCCAGCCTTAGAGTAACTAAGCTCAGCACTGTCAGGAGAGGGATGTTTATACACAACAGAGATGATCTAGGAAAAAGAGCCATTCCTGGGAAGGCAGCTCTGAGATCTCGTAAACCCTGGCCAACAAGAATAGGGGCCTAGGCAGAGAAGGGTGATCGAGATAGAAGCAAATCGACTCAATATAAACCTAATGATGAAGGGGGCCCCAAATTTCTTAATTTAAGGGTGGGCCTATCAGTAGCCCAATTACTCACTAATGGCTACAACTGCACCAAACCCAATCTGTGCTGAACTATGGAATAATATGTTAAGTGGAAAAAAGTTGATTAGACGCATGTCAACACTGATGTTAGAGATATGTACATTCCCAACGTTTTAAATACAAGTTAAAATGACACTTTAATATTTTAATCTTTTTCTTCTTTCAGACACTGCTTGGCGACACAATCAAACTGCATCCAGGACTAACAGTGCAAGTTGAGTTTCTGACTCAGTTGAGGACAGCTTGGATTTTGTACACCGAGAGGAAATTTCATGAGATTCGTGCTGTATTTTAGTTTTGCAGGCCTGACTATTTTTAGCATTGTGTGGCTTGAATCTTCAAAGAAGTTCTTGAGAATAAAATTGGAATTATTCACATTTTAAGTGCAGGCCACATGGCACAATTTGGTGAGATAAATCTGTGAGAAATTCCCAAATATGAATCACATATGTGGGGAAGAATCTGGCCCACAGACTTCCTTTAATTAAATGCCTGTCTAATAAAATATCGGCAATGGAATACAGATGACTGTTAAAAGGAGCTGGAGCAACTCATTTGAAATTCTGGAACTCATTAAATGCATTTCTCCCTGCGAAGATGATTTCTTGCATTTTTATTTTGCCCTGAACAAGCAGCAACAAAGCCAACCACAAAAGAGTCTACAATTTACATATTCTAAAAAACTATCTAACTGAAGATATTAATACAAGGAGGCCCTGGAGTAGGCCTGAGTGGCTTGGGGAATTTCTGTTTCTACCAATGGTTTGTCTCCCATCCAAGGCCTTAATGATACCATTTCATAGAGTAGCCCTTATATGAAGACCTGGGTTCCCTGCTGATTCAGGAGACCTCTTCACTATGTGTTGTCTTGGAAAACCCTTCGGAAATCTGAAAGAATTCATAGGCTTATAATCTGTTGTCTACTCTTCACACCCAAGACCCTCTCTGATCTTCCCTACTCTTACTTCAACTTAATGCCTGTGCACACCTCCTTACACCACACAGTGAGATTCCAGAGGCCAGGGAAAGGGTTGCGCAAAAGGTCAGGGCATGAAAGGTGAGATGGTAGAGGCAGTTGGCTTTCCTCGATCTATGCACAGGGAGAGACCACGTCACCTCTACAAACTGGCTCTACCAGGCTCAAAGAATGACTACGTTTATTCTTCCACTGATGTTGGAATCAATTCGTGCAGGGCCAGCTCCTCCAGAGGCAATTAGTGAATATTCCCAACACTTCAGGGTATGTGGCTTTTGAACAAACTATACTCCCTTCCTTTTAAGCACCATTTAATCACGCCAGGATTGCTGCTTTCATAAATACTGGCCAAGAGGCCAAAATTGAGTTGCTTGGCTGGTACCAAACCAACACAAGGAGAACTCTGTGAACAGCCCTGAAAGTGGACAATCTATTCAGCATAGAACTGAGTACTCCACCGCTGATCAGCTGCTTTGAAACTCACTTCTTTAGGAAAAAGCAAAACAAGTTTATTGTAGCCTGTTTTGCTCTGGAGGTTTACATTGGATGATTCACATCATAGGCTGGGTAAGTTAATATTTATTACTCATTCACATTTCATTATCAGACTGCTGTATAATCAGAGGTAAAGAGAAGACTCATTTGAATAAATCACATTCACAAATAAATCACAGGATTACAAATGTGACCCTGTGTAACTCACATTTGATTAGATTTTTATGTAGTAAATTGACATCTTTTTCTAAGTCTAAAACAGAATACGCAAAAAAAAAATGTCACAACTGCAAAAATCCCATGATATAAAAAGCAGTAGTCCTTCCTACCTAATATGAACTATAATTGCCTAAGTCTACATGATTCCTGGTCTCTATATGATTTTATTTATTAATCCATACAAGATTCTCAAAAATTAAAATATTGACTCACAAACGTTCTACTGCATGAAGCAGTCACATAAAGTAAAAATCTGATCTAGAGATGCGGTTCTAGCTTTGTCACTTGCTAGCTGGAAGACGAGGTGAAGTCTCCTAACTTGGTCAGAAACAAGGTTTCTCATCCAGAAAATGAAGGTTTGCCCTGGGTGATCTCTAAGGTCCCTTCCAGTTTTAAAATTCTGTAAATCTAAAGCAAGGCATAAAAAGACTACTTCAATGAACATCTTCCAAACAATCCAATAATCAATTTGATTCATCAATCATGCACTGAATCCAATGATCAGGAGGTTAAAACAAAAGTTTGTATCCAAATGAATTAAGTTCTCAGAATCCTTAAAACCAGCTTCTTGACATTTAGGTGGACAGATAACCACGGTGAACCACAAAGTCGGGCAATCTTTCTACTGGTGATACGCTGCTGCCAAATTCTACTCCGTTTCCCAAACAGGCTCAGCCTCTGAGAGTAATGTAATGAGTTTAGCAAGGCCACTGGTATGGTGGCACATCAGGGACTTACCATTCTAAAATTCTTTTCGATAATTCTGTAGTTACTTAGGATCTAAAAATTTGATTCTACAATTCATCTTCATATAAAAATACCAAAGTATTTGGTACCAAAAATACCAAAGACGAAAAAGTACTAAAGAACAGGTATTAAAAAAAAACTTCACTTGTGATACTTTTCTTACTCTGCAAGCAAGCCCATAATTCAGCTAATCTTTTAAACTAGTTTCTAGAAGGCAACTGTGTCTGGCTGAGAAGTGACCCCTGGCTACCTAGTAGAACCATCTGGGGGCCCAAGTGGCCTCCAGACCAATTAAATAAAAATGGCTAGGGTCAGGGCCCAGGCATCACTAATTTTAAAATAGGCAGCCAAGGCTGAGAAATAATGCAAATTAAAACCAGGCTCTCCTATCTAAAATGCAGGTATGCTAGCGAAAGGCACTGGCATAGGGGAGCAGATTTAAAAAGAAATCAGACTTCTCACAGAGAAACGTCAGGAGTCACTTCCCAAGAAAAGACACTCGCTATTCACAAGAGTGAGTAGTTTAGAACCTGCGTAAAAACCAAGGGCAGCGACACCGGAGACGTTCCTTCTCTGCGCTGTGCCCAAGGCAAAGGCAGGCATTTCGTTTGATCATCTCATCTCCTGGCGACAAGTGCCTATTGCAAGGCTTTGCTTTCTCCTGCATCACCACTCAAAGCATTTCTATGTTTCACCAAGAGATTCTGACAGCCAGAGTTCTAGCTCCTTAAAACGTAACTATTTGGCCCACCAATGCGAATCCACACCAAAACAACAACCCCCTGTAAATCATAGTTCATGAGGATTTGACAACCTTTATATCATTTTATATGAAGTTCAGAAAGAACAAATAACTCCCAACTCTTCCGATTAAAATATTCATTACCCTTGACTAAGATTTCACCAACACTTGATCTCAACTAACAATCGACTTACATTTGGCCTTGAATTCTGTCAATTCCTGACTTTGGGAGGCACCAAAAAGCAGCCCTCCTTTTCAAGAAAGGGGGGAAAGTAAAACCAACACCCTTCAGGATCTCTAGGACACTCCAAAAAGAGAAGGATGATCGTCACACAAAATTAAACATATACAGAAAATGTCCACACGAATACCACACACCATATGCGCAATCAGATTCCTATGGGGTTATTTTTTCCGGGTCGTCACCCAGAAAGCTCGACAAGCTCTTGGTTGCTTGCCATTTTGACCTGCTTATCTCTCTTGTTCACCTATTTGGGAAAGCTAGCCACGGTGTCAAGTTTTGTCTTTCTGAAAGATTTCAGAAGTCAGGTGCGCCCTATCCAAACACGTGCCTGTCCAAAACTTCCCCTAACCAATGTTGATCACGAATTAACGGGTCACTAGAACAGATGGTCTGCATTGAAACCCTGGCCTCATGACTCCAGGTTCTCGACACTTTAAACATGTGCCTTCTGGTCTCCTCACTCATCTTCCTCCTGCTCCTCGCTCAAATGCAGGGCACCCATGGACTTCTTACTTCTCAGCATGGAAGGAGAGCTCAGCACTGCGGCGTTACCATACACCAGGGGCTGGCTCCAAGGGCTCCCCGTTTCCGAGTCTGAATCGCTGGATTCAGTCCCGCTGCTGGTGGAGCCCTCTGTCATCTGCAGGGGTGCCAGGTGGTCCACCATGCCACTGGCACACCCCGGCTGCACCACGGGGGCCTTGGAGGCGGGACCCGGGAGAGGTGTCCCATTAGCCAGCATTCTACCTTCCGAACCAGCCAGGCTGACCGGCTCGCCCTTCCCATGGCCATGAAGCCTATCCAGGGCCTCTGGGACGGATGCCACCTGGCTCAGGATAAGTGGGTCTGTCTCCGACATGTTGTATCTGCTGGGAAGGTTGCGTAAGTATGGCCTTTGTGAGGCGGGGGAACAGTTTTCATAACGAGGACCCCGGCTTGGGAGAGCATCTCCTCCCGTCCTTCCCTCTCTAGGGTCATGCCCGTTCTCGGAAACATAGCCTTGAGACCCAGTCCTGTCCCAACTCAGATTGGGACTCGAACCTGTGCTGCTGGGAGACAACGGTGTGGCCAAGGGACTGCGGCTGCTGGAGCCCCTGAACATCTCCTCTATCAGGGAGCTATGTCTCGGGAGTCTGGGGCTCCCACTCACATCAAAGGTTATGTCTGCGGAATCGTCATCCAGGAATTCTCTGGAAGTCGGCCGGGAGGACTTCGCCGAGTGAGGGGAAGCCCTGCCCCTAGCTTCTACTCGCCTCTCATCCCCAGAGAACAGATAAACACCACTGGTTAAATCACCCTCATAATTGTCATTTGTTTGGGACCGTGACTGGGACGTCTGTTCCCTGAGCAGATCGTATTCGCTATCTACATCACTGCAGTCAATGAAAGGAATAGAAGTGCTGCTGCCTCTAGCAGCCCTGGATGCTGGACCTGTGCTTGGCTGCGGGGGCTGAGGTTTACTCTGCTGGGTCCTATCCGTAGCGGCCTCCTCCTCTTCCTCCGCTGCTGCCTTCACGGCCCCATCGGCCCGCTTGTTGCCCGCTGGGCTCTTCTGCGGAGCGGGGCTTTGGCGAGGCCCACACTCTTCGGTGGAAACTTTCCGTTCCTTTGCTTGCTGGCAGCTCTGGCCACCCGGGGATTCAGCACCTTCACCAGGAGTGAGGCTGGCCCTCTGCTGAGCCTGGGTGGGGCGAGGGGGAGGATAAGAGTGAGGGGATCGAAGAGAAAAGGCAGATGGTTACATCAGAGCTGGGGAGAAAGAGAGATTCAGTCTCGCTTAATTGCGTCTCCATAAGCTTTGAGCAGCCCGCAAGTATTGCCAAGTAAAGCAGCAGGCACACCTGCGTGCCTCTGTCAGTATCCAGAAAGTTCCTTCAGGGTGTGGGAGCTGACAATGTAGGGACCCCAGCAGCACAAGGTGGGCAGTGTCTTTGCTTTCTGGGACTCCCCAGGCCCAAATTACCCGTGGAGAAAGGAGCCCCCCCCAGGCCATAGGGGTGTCTCGAGAAGTGAGATCCGTGACAGGAAGGATACCCTTCGTGGACCCCAGGAGGGAGCTGACACGGATTTCAGACAAATGACAAAAAGTGTCTTTGTTTGTACTTCTAAGACTAGAATGAGCAGGTGAAGGGCTCTTTAGATTACACAATGAAATCTCCTTCATGTTCTTTCCCAACAAAGTTCTTATTCTCCTGTAGAGAAAACCCTGAAAATCCACCCAGAGACCAGGGAAAACGAGCTCTCACTGCCCTCAGAGCAAGAGCGATAATGCCTCTTGCTGCCAACTGCGGTCACTGCCCCGCAACGCGAGCCCTGGGATCTCACCGCCCGGCCCAGTGCCAGCGGAAGGTTCTGACCTTGGCACCGAAGAGGACCTACACCCATCGGCTGCCAATCAGGTCCCCATCCCTTCACACAAGTGTACCCGCTGGATGGAGGGCAGGCTCTGCTCTACTGACTGCCATGGAAGCCTCCACCCTGCAGGACAACAGAGCGAGTGTCTCATGGTGAGAGCAGGGGCGGGAGGGGAGAGTCAGCTGAGAAAGCACACTCCAGCAAAGGAGCCCAGCCTGGGCGCGCAGTGCACGGAGCCTGTGTCCCCAAGGCCAGGGCACACAGCCCGGTTCTCCTTTAGGAGTCACCCCCTAGGTGAAGGATGAGGGGCTCGAAAGCATGCTATGACCCCGGCAGGGGAAGCCTGTGAAAGCGGAGCTCTCGCAGTCTACCACAGTACTGACTTGTTTCGGCACTTCCGAATTCGGCTCCGTGGGCTGCATGGCAAGGCTTCGGATGGAGTGAATCTTGCTGTGTTTCCTTGGAGAAAACACATAAGACAGTTCAAGTTAGGGAGCGTGTGTGTATGTGCGTGTGCATGCGCGCTTTCTTAATGAAAAATAACAGCATTAGTCACGTCCTCAAAAACGCAGGCACCGCCCTAACTGGTTTGGCTCAGTGGATATAGCGTGGCCTGTGGACTGAAGGGTCCCAGGTTCGATTCCGGTCAAGGGCATGCACCTTGGTTGCGGGCACATCCCTAGGAGGAGGTGTGCAGGAGGCAGCTGATCGATGTTTCTCTCTCATCGATGTTTCTGGCTCTCTATTCCTCTCCCCTCCTCTCTGTAAAAAATCAATAAAATATATATTTTTTAAAATGCAGGCACCCAAAATAGTTGGTATAAATGCCGCCCCTCCCCCCAGAAGCAAGCCCAGTCTCCTTTCCCATTAACTCTTGTAGGTTCTCAAGATTACTTAAACCTTGAGAAAGTTCTCAGCAATCCCCTGCTCCCATTTGAGGGGTACAGGCAGTTGGGAGCCCAGCAATGGGGCTCAAACTGTAGTTATGGGAAAAGTCACTGGGAGGGAGAAGTGGGGCTGGGGGAGCACATATGCTTGAACGGCAAGCTATGGTCTAACAATACAAAATCAATTCCTGCTTTTGGGGTAATGATTTCCTAGGTCAGTTCTATAATAGAGACAATTACCAGTCATCAGCGAACCCTCCCACAGTATTAAGTTCAGAGGAGAAGTGAATTACAGACTCAACAGTAGAGGGAAATGGCTCTAACGCCAGTAAACGCCTCCTCATCTGTCCCATCCCTTCCTCCCCAGTGAACAAGCACTAGGAACTTTCAGGTAATCAAATGTGTGAAACTATAGAAACACGGAAACATGAAATTCCAATGTGCATCCAGCTTTCCTTCAAAATAATCCAAATTAGTTCTGAATCAGAGAAAGAACTGGCCCACTTCTTCTATGACCCAAAAAAGATGAATGGCGGATTGTCCAAGCAAAGTATGGGGCTTATTCCTTCAAGGTGAGCATGCAAATAACCCACTCAACATGACATTTCTGGGTCT
>PVJC01025256.1:0-24872 GCA_004026665.1 Murina feae | reverse complement strand
CACTTTATGATTCATATTTTTATCTCTTCTTCTTCCCCCTTCTCCCCTTTCCTGTTCTTCTTCTTTTTCAGTAAGTTCCTTTAACATTTCCTATAATGCTAGTTTGGTGGTAATGGAATCCTTTAACTTTTTCTTGTCTGGGCACTAGGCAAGTTTTTTTAGAGTACACAGAAGTGAAGAGACTCTAGGGCTTTTTCATGAGAGGACTGGAACTTTGAGTTTAATCTAGAGACCAGAAGACTTGGAGCTTATATTTCCAACTAATGTCTTAAAGCCTGTCTCACAAGATGGGTCCAACTCACTCTATTTCACACAAAGGAAATGCCTAGGACCCATGCTTGGAAGTTGTAGGAGCCAGATTTCAGTTCAATATAAGAAAGAAATTTCTAACAGTCAAAACTATAAAAAAAAAAAACCTAGTAGGAGGGGCATTCCCTGATTAAAATATCTAAGCAGAGGCTAGGTGGGCCCTCCAGATTGATTCCTGCTCTGAATGGGGTTTTAACCAGAGGACTTCTCTACCTTTTCTCTCTCTATATGACATCTAAGTATGTAAATAAAATTATTTTTAAAGCACACTTATAAAAATTCTAAGAAAGATACAGTGAAGTTGTAGGAGGGGAAAATATTATTGGAGAAGGAACTATTTAAAATATGGACTTAAGTCGAGTTTATTTCATAACTTGTACATAACGACTTCTGTTTCCATGAGTCTGTATCACAAGCCTCCAGCTCTAACTTTCATCATGCACTGTGTTCATTTCACTGTGCTAAGCTCCTATGTTCTCTTTTGGCACTTATTAATACTGACTTGCTGGAAACCAGTTCCAGCATGTCATAATTGCAAGAGTTCCATCGAAAGGTTGATGGAACTTGGGGACTCAACAAGGGCTGAGTCACATATGTTATCGCCTGTTGGGAATGGCTAAAGGCATTTCCCCAAACCTGAAAAGGATGATTGTTGGCTGCCAGACAGCTCAGGGCATCTTAATCTACATGTTATTGCCTCCTCCTGGCCAAACACTTGAACAGCCAGAGGTAATTCCCCAATCTGACAATGGATTCTGTACCTAACCCTACCCTTTTATGTACATATCTCCACCTTGCCTTAGGACAAATTGTGTTAATAAAAAGCAAGGAGTCCTGAGATAAGGATAACTTGGTTTTCTTTAGCCAAGCTCCTCTGGCCCCTAAATGCCTTTCAAAATTATGTTTCATCTCTGGACTCTTATTTAATTTACACACAGCCCCTTCTCCACATTTCTGAGCCCTTCTAGATACCTGATCAAGACCACTGGCATTACTGACTGGTGCTGGGGATCAGAGTGAGGGTGTCCCTATATACACCCAAGATCTGTGTGCAAAAGTGTCAGAGGTAGGAAAAGCAGAAGAGCCCCCAGAACCCTCCTGCGGGCTCTGCTTCCCATTAAGAACACAAGTGTCCAGCAGCTGCTTTTAGAAAGGAGCTCTTACCATGGCATCCACCAGGATTCTCAGAAAACTTGGCAAAATCTATGCTCGTGGCATTTGAGTGAGGAGAGAGTCCAAGTTCTCACCAATGTCTCGGAGGTGTTTATGACTAAAAGAGAGATCGATATTCGGGCAAAGCTGCACGCACGCCTCTGGGGCTGCAGCCTTCTCACTGTTGTGTGGGGTAGGGGCTGGGAGTTAGAAAGCTGATTGTGAATGGTCTCCAACTCTAACGCACCAAGGCAGAGAAAATGTGGTTGCAAACACAGGATCCTGGGCCCCAAAGCCTTGATCTTTCAAACTATGAAGGAGTGTGTGGCCCTGGGCCTTGAGGACGCAGCGAATGACAAGTTCCCAATGGCTTGACAGGTGCATCCCTTTTGCTCATGGCGATGGAAAGACCCAGGGGACACGACTAGCCACTCTGTCACTGTTATTACTAATTCAGTTACCAACTTTCTTGATTAGGCACAGAATGAATCTTCATGATGATATCGTTATTTTAAAATATTACCCTTTCCCCCACCCAAATCCCCCACCCACCACCATGTACCTACCAGTTGTCAATTAATAAAAAGTATTCCAGTACTGTCTACACTGAAAATGGAAAGGTGGTAAGACAAAGAAATGGAACCCAGACCAGTATCAAGAGAAATGTTTTCCTTTTCCAGAGGCCTTTACAAATAAGACTGACACTCATCTATCTGAGATGGCTCTAGTCCTTTTAAGCAGAGAAAAGAAAGTGAGCCATTGAGGGCCCTTCTACTCCTGTTGTCTTAAGTTGTGAACATCTAAAGGGATTCAAAACCCAAGTGCTCATCCCGTGCACAAACCACACACACATGGGTGCCCTGGGGACATGATGTGATCCACGGGGAGACCCAGTGGTGGAGTCTCCTGGACACACCTTGTGAGCAGACAATTACACCACGGCTCTGAATAATTGATTTTGTACTATATCGTTTTGAAAACAGATTCGGGAATTTGCAGAATATTTTCAGTAAGTGATCTAACAGAAATGTTTTCTCTTTCAATTTAAACACATTTGCTTGTATTGATTGAAATGACGACACTTCAACATCCACCTGTGTTTATGTTAAATCTGTAATCAGAGATGGTGATGTAGAAATATACAGTCAATTGTCACTTAGAAACACACAAAAATTGGACATGCTATATACTTCTCTTTTAAAATGTATCTGTATTATTTTCACCAATCAAAACACACATAATATATTTTATTATAAAACATTAGGCAATATTACTTTTGAGATATGCAATCTGAGAGGTCACACCTGCATTTACCACCAGCATGAAACATCAGAGGCGTTACATCAGCGATCACGCAGAAGACCTCATAATCATCACCACAACTGACACAGCATCAAATCCGGATGAAACCAGCATCCCTTTCAACCTTTTGACGAGGGACTCTGGCTGCCGGCAAGGCCCTGCTCAAGGTTTCCTTTCAGCACTGTGGCTCTGAGTTTGCATCCCAAAGGTAAGAACAGAGCCACACTAGCATCTGCAGACCACAGCTGCACTGAGCAGCATGTGCTTCTAGAATGCTCTCCTACTCGGACAGACTCTGCTCTCTGGAACCTGCACTTGAAATCCAGACCTGACAAAGGGGAGGCAGTCATTTCAGTTTGGACTGAAAACAAACAAAACAAACCTAGATCAAATTCCAGGCTAATAACAAATTACCTGGTTTATAAAAATATGTGTCCAAAATAGTTACTTCCAGGGTTGTGTACAGTATAAATTACAAAAATAAAATAGAGAAGATGAAAAATTGAGCACATTTTCAGTTCTTATCAGCATTCATCCATAGCGCCCAGTGCGAAGCCCTGCACATTGCACCCGGACCTGGCACACCTCCCTCGGAGGGGGACCCGCAGGGTGAGGTATTCCTAGAGAGCCTTGCTGTCTACAGCCTGCGGCCTGCCCTACGTGCCCTCCCCACTGCCTGATGGAAGGTGGGCCTGGCACGACGTGGGTTCCGTCCGTGAACACAAACGAGTGAGTGAGCAGGGAGCCATCGGTGGCGCCGGTTCAGCGGGACTTCCCTGTACCCGCAGCAGGTGCTGCATTCACATAAGGCTAGGGCAGATAACACATTTTTAAAACTTTTCCCTTTCTTTGTTTTTATTTTAAAAGATAGATCTAGTAAAGCTTTTAAAAGAATGTAGGTTAGAGAATGCTTTTACATGGATAGTGGTCACTGTCTGCACTATGCCATCAGGCCTCCAAACACAAAAACCATCCCAAGCCCCACAAAAAGTGTGTTTGCCTCAGTCCAAGTCAGTATTTCCATCTTGTACTCGAGTGTGTCTAAATCTCACAATATAAAACTGATTTCAGTATTAAATTTTCTCTCCAAAGGTTCTACTTTCCAGTAATAATACCAACCAATAAGATACAACTGGTGCAGAGAAAATGAAATGTTGTAGCTAATATTTATAATAAACTGTCTTACCAAAGTTGCTCCTCAGAACAATTCTAGAGAATGTTCACCCAACAGTTTCCAAAATAATTAAACGTGAGACAGGTGTCCATACAGAATAAGCTCAAGAAAAGCAGTATGTGCACAGGTGGCCAAAATGTGACCATCAGTAGCTCCGTGTCTGCAGTGACACTGCAATACGCAGCATCTCAGTGAATCTGAGTAATTTCCACATGCAAAAGTTTGAAAGCATCCATTTCAGGTGAGCAGTTTAAATCAGGAAATATGCAATAGTGAACCACTACTCTTTCAGGGTCTCCTCCACACCCCTCGGGAGAGTTTCCCCAGCACATGCACGATGTCCCTGAGGAAAAGTTGCCACCACAAAGCGGGAAGCCGCCAGCAGGCGTCTGGCGTCAGCCTGCTCCTCACACAGACCACAGGGAGATTAATGTGCTTCTTTCAGGAAAGAAAGCCCGGAAGCCTGCTGTGTGGACAGAGGGAAACCTGCCTCGTGAAGTCACGTTCACCTCGAACGATGCAGGGAGAGGGGACGCATCTCGCTGTGGGCAGAGCGAGCCCTCAGGAAGTGCCCGTGACGGCCTTTAGTGGTCATTTTGCAAAACCTACTCTAAAGGCAATAATGGACTCCAGGAGCTGTGGCCATCGTATTACTGAGATGGACTGTTAGGGGCTAATAAAGAAGGTGAATTGCTAGGTAGCATTTTAAACTAAGAGTTAAGTTCATGAGACCAATAAAAAAAGAGTTGGGGTCAACAAGATTTTAAAGGCATATATGTCTAAGCAGCACAAAACACAACCTGGAACTTGGTCATGCAGTAAAGCTGAATGTGCAGCCACCAGACTAATGTGCACGTACGTATCTTGGTTTTAGCAGAGATAATTCTCAGCCCTAAACATGACAAATTTTTTAAAGTTCTATTTTTTATTTATTAAATAGATGTAATTATATTCCTTCTGAAATAAAAAGATAGAATAAATCATACCATAAAAGAAGGTGAGATATGATAATATGGTGGCCAATTAATACACATAAATCTATTTTTCTGGACAGACACCAAAGTACTTAAGATTAAGAGGTAATTCTAGAAACAGCACTACCTGGAAGACTATTTGGCATTTAAATATTGATTTCCAAAGTTCTAGATGGCAAGTGGGAGCAAGCACTGTGGTCACATGCATATAAGTCCCAACACTCACTGAGGATGAGAAATTGTCACTACCATTACGGTGCAATTAAAGAAACAAATTCATTCATTCTAATTGCTCACCTGAAATGACCTTAAACAAAATCTCTACAAGTGTGGCTTGCACTTTGTTCAGATGTAACCTGCTTCACTATCATCTAGGCAGGCAATGCTATGAGGACTGAGCAGGGGCAAGGCATCATGTTTCTCACATGCAGAACATGGACTTTTTCTATTTGGTTCCATCAACTCTCAGGCATTTCAGGCCCATGGAAAGCGAGAGTTCCTCACCACAAGCTTGCTATTTCAAACTTATCATCGACAACCTTCAAGGGGTCCCGTGGAGGCATCGAGGCTGCTGTCTGTGTCTGAGGCCAGCGTCTGCTCGGTGGACATGGATGAAATGTCATTGATAGATGATGACTGAGAAGGAGTGGCGTTGCTACTTACTGCTGCATCTGTGCTAAGAAAACCAAGCATAATAAAACCTGAGGCACGACACTGCTGCACACCAGGCAGGGAGCCTCAGGGCACTCCTCATTGTCCGCTGTGGTTTCTTGTCCTAACTATTAGTGTAAATGAGAAGTTAGCTGTTGGTACATTTTGAGCTTTTCTTAGAGTCTTTCTTTAGGCCCAGAATCCCAAATATTCCTGTCTTTCCCTGCAACATTCTCCTTTTCTTCCTAGTGGCTAAGCATCATGTATGTATTCATGTATAATCATGTTAACTACTTAAAAATGCCTGCTAGTTTAAAAAGGGCATTAAAGAAAATTGCTTAATGTATCCTAAATTATCAGCATCTCAAAAGGCGTAAGCCCAAATAGGATTCAAATGCCACCAGATATTTCAGTTATAACTGCAAACACTTGATCCAAGGACAAAAGCACCAGCTTTGAAGAATTCTTTTGCAATAAAAATACCTTCTAAAATAAGGGCTGTATACAAACAAACCAGCAAGAAAGGGGGGAAAATGTGGTGTTCTCTTGTTCATTTTATTTTTGTTTTAGAAATCTCCAAAATTGACATAGTAAGGCAAATGAAACTATCCTATTTGACACTATCCATATTTTGGTCTGGTCTGAGGAAAAATAAAACGTTCAGGCTCTCAGAGGTTAGTGTCACCATCTTAAATGTGGGCTTAATTAACAGAAAGCAGCTAATCCCATGCTGAAGTTACACAACCTCTAGATGCCTGACCCATCCGTCTTGCTGAATATAAAACCCGTAATAAGAAGCAGTGCACACAGGCCATAGAAGTTGGGTGAGAAAATCTCTCCAATGAAGAGTTTCCGTGAGAAAAACAGGTAGCATCCCACAGACTTAGGCACAGCACATGCTATGTCTCAAGTGATCATACAATTGCCTCGCTGTCAGGCTTCTCCCATTAGGTAGGTTGAGGAGAAAATGGGATAACTGTATGAATAATTTTCTCAAAAGAAAACCAAACTCATCTTAATTAGATTCACATTCGTTTTCTGTTTAACTGGGTGTGGGGCAGCAAAGTGGGCCATGCACATCGGAAAGGCTTTACATTCTGTTTCCTCATCTATAAATGGAACTGACAGCAGCTGCTGCAAGGATGGGACAAGCATGTTTACAATGAGGCTCATTCACCGCTTGGCACCTCAGTATAATGTTAGCTGCCACCCCAGGACAAACGCAGATGGGAGACTAATGCACACACAGATGTTCAAATCCGGTGCTGGTCAAGCTGGCACTTAACACACTACTGCCACCTGTAAACGCGGACCCGGGAAGAAGAATGAGACCCCACTGTTACAGCGATGACTAACCTGAGGGCTGGTCTTTGACGCCGTTCTTACTCCTCTCCTCCCAGTCCATGACTTCTTTGTAAATTAGCTCTGCAAACAGAAGGGCGAGGGAAAGGCTTCTTCAGTTCTTGGCGTCGCTAACCCGCCTTCCGAGTCAACGGGAACTACTCCCAGGGCACGGGGATGTGTTATTTCTAATTGTGAAACACAGTTAACTCAGAAAAACAGTCGACCCCGACCGAACTGTCCATGTTTTGATAGATTACATCTTTTCAACCCAATTATTAAGGCCACCAAAAACGTGGGTGGTTCTGGGTCCATGAGGGGATTTTTAAAAAGGGGGCAGGTAGACAGAGAGAGAGAGAAAGTTAGCAAAGTGGCTCTCAGAACATTTTACATTATTGGATGCTCTCACACGTGTTGGTATGTTTCTCTGTCATTACTGTGGTTCTCCAAACATGACCAGCATCCACATATGAGCTAGAAGCACCTCCAAATTGGCCAGAAATTAATCCAAATACCTCACTTTTTTCTTGGCTTCAACTCGGTTTTCCTTGGTAAGAAAAACAATTAACTATTAGGTAATCTATTAAGGGGTTCTAACATTTTAGGATTCTTGAAATAAAATAAGCCTGCCTTTTGCCACAAAGTGTGGCTGTGTGTAAGACCCTGCTGTGTGTGCACCCTGGGGAGGGGCCCAAGTCACCTATTTTGACTTGTGCTGACCATGGTTCTCAATTCCTAGTGATTCTAACTTTTAATGAAAAATCATTAGTTCAGTCTCTTTATTGCTGGATTAGTTTGTTGTGAGTTGTTTGGTTAATCTCATAGTGGAATAAAATTTTTTTGCATATTTGTAATCTGCTATTTTGCCCAAATTCTATTTTGAAACACATATACAACCACATGATTTATGAATACAGCACACATTCAAATGACCCCATGAAGTCCCCAAGGTCTGCTTTACGGGGTTTGTGCATCGGGGCTACCAGACATTTTACAACATGTCATCAAGGTGTGATATAATTAGTGCATTTAGTTGACAAACCAGGATTTGATGAAGTAAGGTCATGCGAAAAAGCCCTTATTTTTCTCTTTTAAAGCCAATAATATACAACTCATACATGTTCCTCTTTAACTCTGTTACCTTTGAGTTCTTTTTCTCCTGGGAAGGGGGAAGAGGGAGGGTAATGGCCTGCAGAGTTTCTTGCTCCTGCCCCCAAAGGCTATTATTGACAAGTGAGAAGCTGCCCCTTCAAGGACTTCAAGAAATGTCAAGAAATGTCGTAAGTATGGATCAAAATCAGCTCCCCATTACCTTTCCATTCTTCAATGGCATGTTCTCTTTCTTCCAACTGGGCATCGTAAATTTGAGGTGGTGGCTAAAAATTAAGTTACACGTAAAGTCAATTAATTTACAAAATAATGAGACATTAAGAAAAGGGCAGAATCACTTGAGGACTTCAAATGTATTTATGATACGGATGTAATTTCTTTCAAACATGACTTATGAAAGATTTCTTTGTAAGTGTGATATCAGTTTTAGAATCAAAATAATTAAGAAAAAATAACCAATAAATAGAGGTCTTATTGTCCTCTTTATAACCATATGACCTCAAAACTCTTTAAAGCTATCTGCTCAAATATGAAAGCCTAATATGCAAGTGTCCCCGTGGGAGTTCGGTCACATGTGTTGACCACCAGGGGGCAGCGCAGAACAAAGGAAGGCCCCAGCCAGCAGCCAGCAACTGGGGAAGGAAGGCCCTGGCCGGCAGTCGGAAGGCCCTGATTGGCCCTGATTGCTGGCAAGGCCTAGGGACCCTACCTGTGCACACATTTTGTGCACTGGGCCTCTAGTGTAATTGCAAAATGAGTCATCACAGGCTGCTTCCTAGAGACCCTCCCTGGACAAGATGGTGCTAGGAAACAGAAGGGGAAGAACACAGTCCAGATTGACAGTTCTTCTTGTTAGAACTCTCAAACCCATCTACCCCCACCCATCAGTGCACTGATCCAAAAACTTGCTTAAAAATCACATGCTTATATATCAGATCCTTTACATATAAAAAAATGTTTAAAATGGAGGTTTTAAAAAGAATAAAAAAATAAAAATAAAATGGTGGTTAAATCCAGAAGCCAAGACATAAAATTGAGTTCCACTGCTGGCACACAATCAGCACCCTCTAAGCCAGCGACTCTCAGTCTTCCTCATGCCGCGACCCTTTAATGCAGTTCCTCATGTTGTGGTGACCCCCAACCATAAAATTATTTTCGTAGCTACTTCATCACTGTAATGTTGTTACTGTTATGAATCTTAATGTAAATATCTGATATGCAGGATGTATTTTCATTGTTACAAATTGAACATAATTAAAGCATAGTGATTAATCACAAAAATGATATGTAATTATATATGTGTTTTCTGATGGTCTTAGATGACCCCTGTGGAAGGGTCATTCAACCCCCAAGGGGTCGCGACCCACAGGTTGAGAACTGCTGCACTATGTGCTTCTTTCACTCACAGCTGAGGATCGCCCCCAGTGTGCTGTGGAAACCTGCACACGAGCTCCAGCTCAGACTGGAGCGCCCTAGCAGGTGCCCCTAGGAAGGACCAGCAAACTTGTGATTTTCAACAAGTTCCTGAGCCTGACTGGGTGCCTAAACAAGATGATGGAACCAAAGCCCAAAGCACAATGCCAGGTGCACATGGAGCTAAAAATGGCGATGTGATGACCACACGCCAGCATCCGCATCCAAGAGGAGCCTAGGGCTGAAGCATAAGCACGTTCACTTCCTGAGCACTCTGCGCTAGAGCCCCAGGAACAATGCTCCAAAAGGGGCTGTGACCCATCACAGGGCTTCTTTGTGATCCTCTTAATGTAGGTCTTGCTTCCCTTATGTGGACATTCTAGACCAGACACAAGACCCTAGGAAATAGAAGTCCTGAACATATGTCTTTTCTCAAGAGCTGCTTACCGCTTCTGCTTCAGCAGGATCATACCACACAGTGATGTAAGGGTGACGCAAAGCCTCGTCCACAGAGATTCGCTTGTCAGGGTCTATCACTAACATTTTCGATAACAGATCTCTGGCTTGACTTGCTAGAGTAAAAACAAATATTAGATTAGTAACTAACACTGTTTATCTGAAGAACTGTGACAGCACAGAGAGAACAAAAAGGGCTGGCTGGTGTGGCTCAGTTGGTTGAGCGTTGTCCCATGTAACTGAGGGGGGGGGGTGGGAAGGGTGCGGGAGGCAGCCGATCGATGCTCATCAGTAATCCTACCTCTTTCTTCCTCTCCCTCTAAAATCAATAAAAAGATTTTTTTAATGTATTAACTTTGAAAATTTTTTGATAGGTTCAAGATCAAGAGCTTTTTTCTTTAAGACTATCAGCCTCTTTCACTAGAAATCAGGCTTTTGGATGTGGTTTCAGCCTCTAGGTCTGGAAGAGGAAGACAGAGTCCCAGGGGAGCTCCTCTGCTCGGGAGGGTGCAGGGCTGAGCGGGCAGCACTGCCCTCTGTGCAGACATGAAGCACAGGAGCATTTCTTTCTGATGTCATTCCAGAGTGAAACCAGAACAGACCTTATCAGCCACACAATAATCTCACAGGATGGGCACTTCCCAGAGGCCCCTGCTTTGCCTACCGGTATACAATGTTATCAATAGTCACTTTAAAAAAATCTAGGGATTAGTAGTAGCTAAAAAAAAACCCCAACACCTTCAGTAACAGTTAAATGCAAGGCTCACGGAGGTTTTGACAATTAAAGTTGACATATACAAGCCAAGGAGAGATGAGGCTTTTCTGATTGAGAAGCAATTTACCTTGATGTGGAGAGAAACAAATCTCTTTCCCCTTAAATCACATTTTAGTGATGGACACAGGAAAAGGGAGAGGGAGCTTCTTTTGAACTGAACTATCATTTGGTTTCTGACTTTTCAACGGGGCTAGATCCTTATTCAGGCGTCCCATGAACCTGGAAACGTTTAAAACGTCAGCTGGGGAACTAACATAGGAGTCTTTCTGACTGGTGGGAAAAGTTCTATTTGGCCAATTTAGTTAAGCCATTTTATTGAGGACAAAACTTCTAGGTCTTGAAGCTTTCTCTCCACAATGCCTTCATTCTAGCCTGTAAATGGCTTTACTTGCAGGTTTCAACTATTTTGTTTCTCAATGTTCATAAACATAAAAAAATGAACGCTTCACCCAGATTACGAAAACAAGAAAAGGGGCTATCTTACTTTTAATTTTGTCTCGTTCCGATTCTGATGGGAATATCCAATTTGGAAAGAGTTCTTCAAATTTGATTCCAGGATACTTTGGTCTGTTTTCTACATAATTCCTCACAGTTGGCTGAAGTTTCTTCATGAAATCTGCAGACGGTGTTCCTAGCTGCTCAATAACTTTATTCCACTGATCAATATCTAAGGAGTCTCTTGAGGAAAATACAACTGAAATGCCTTATATTCCTATTACATGAAGTGGTATCATTCAAAGAAAAACAAATTATATTTACATCTGTCGACAATTAACTAGGCCACTCTACGGGGCCTGCAGAAGCATTCTGAAATAATATTCAAATAAGATTTGAGTTTTTACGTTTAGATCATTAAAAAACAAACAAAAAAACCACAAAAAAACTCTTATACTCTTTATAATCTATAATCACAGTTTATTAAATCAATACAATGAGTTTATGTGCCTTCCCATTCTAGATCAAAATAAAGGTATCTTACAACTGAAGAATACCTATGACAGAAATGCGTACCTATGAAATCAGACAGTAATTACAAGGCAAACGGAAACCAGTTTTCACACTAACGCTACGTCAGATCTAAAGCTCCCTAAACTGGAAGACCTATGGGACATCTCGGGAACTGGAGCCCTGGGAGGCGGGGCCCACATCCGGCACTTGCTACCATTTCATGTGCAAAAAAAAAAATAGTTGTCCATACTTGTATCTCAGCCTCTTGCTCTCTCTCCAACCTCCTGTCAAGCTTTTCGCCATCACTCCATGAAATCTAGCCCAGCCAGGCTGCCAGCGACCACCCCTTCCTCCATGGCCATTCTCAGCCTTTACTGTTTTAATAGTGTCACCCAGCTTTCCCTCAGCAACTCCTTCCCTGGCTTTCAGAGCTGCTCTCTCCAGGAGGGGCTTCTGTCACCTTACAGGCTTCTCTTTTCTCTGCCACCCGAGGGGCTTGGTCCTCTGTTCTCTCTCAGCACTCACTACAGAATCCTGCCTTCACCCAGCATGGCAGTCCGACCATCCATCTTTGTTTCTCATCCCAAACCTCTTTCCCAAGCTCAGCTCTTGATATCTCCAGTGTCTGACATAAGTCTCAAAACCCTAACAAGGCTCACTGAAGGGCTGACCTTCAAAACAAGTACAGCGTTTCAGCCTCCTCCCCCTACCATCCTGCTGGTTTCCTTGCAGGTCCACCCCCAGCTCAGCAGTTGGGCCATCCTTTTCCATTTTAGCCAGCTGAGAGCCGAGGAAAGGGTAGGTGCTCAATAAATAGCTACTGCGTTTATGTCTATAGACTACAGAAGGATAGGCGACAGGAGGACAGTCCCCAAAGTGTGGCTGACACCGGGGTGTGTGAAGGCACTACTGAGCTCTCACCACACCCCGAGGAGCCAAGGCTCAGAGGGGCTCGGGCCCCTCAAGGGTGCCGACATCATGGGGGGTCGGACCGGGCCCAGGGTGTCCTGGCTAAAGCTTCCTCCTTCTTAGGGACCATGCTGGGACAGGAGTTCCTTTTCCATCCCAGTCCACAAACCTAAAGCAAATCTGTAAGAACTGCAGACTGGTTTCCAGAATCTTTTTCTATCCCGGTAATTTTTAATCTAATGTTTGAAAAACTGGCAAAATTATCTTTGAAAAATGATGTTAATCTCCGTGTGTGCTCTGAAAATGACATTAGGTAATCTTATATATACAATTATTAATTACAGACACTGTAAGATGTTAATATGTAAAGTAGGAATTTTAAATTACTTAATAATGCACCAAAAAGTACCCACGTTTTTCATTTTTGTACTTTCTGAAGAAAACATTTCTTAATACAAAAAGGAAGGCATAAGATGAGTAAGAACTGAGACAAACTGAATGCTACATACTTTTAAATGGTTTAACTTTAGGATATGTCAATTTTTCCCTTTTTAATTGACTTTATTTGTAAAATAAAGGCCCCCTTCCTTACATTTGAAACAAGTGAAACTAAGGTAGATTTTGGGAAACTACTAGAAAATTTACTAGAACAAAATAAAAATGCTCCATTTAACCTCACATAACATCTGTGATGCGATAAATAAAATGACAGGAATAAAACCTTTTCATTACAAGTTTGTGTTGTGAATAATTTATAATACAAAAAAAAACTGCCCTCATAAAATTATAAAAAACTAAAATTAACAAAATACAAACACTGACTAAACAGCTTGATTTCCTTTAAAAAACAACAACACATCAATTTGCCAATGAACAGAGACACTTAGAACTTTCATAACAAAAAACAAAATCAAAGACTAATGAAAATATTAAGTGGTTAGAACACAAATGAAAAAGGGCATATGTGAAGAACCATGTTGTATAAAAAATATTAGAGATGGAAGAATATGAGGAATATGAGGAAAGAAAGCTATATTATCTATTTACTTTGTGCTATGTCATTAATATGACTTCCTGACCACAAGGTAATTTAATCTTTGGCATTTTGTATTTATTTTAGACTTCCCATTGTCTCACAAATACCTTTAAGCAGGTTTTTAAAAAATTTCTACAAAATGTCAGCAGAGTAACAAGAAAATTTACCATATGTTGTTCCTCACCAACTTTCACTTCAATCTTTTTCACTTAGGTATTACGTAGTGTGCTTCTGTTCTTTGGGGGAAAGTATTTTAATGCATACTAATAACTAACAAAATAGCATATAAATTAAATTATGCAGGAATACTTACTGGCCTACTAAATTTAGACAGCAACTTACCTAGTTAAATTAATTGAATGAACTAAATAAATAACATTTTCATTGATATCAGAACATATTCATCAAATAGTAAATTTCTAATAAGCTATTTTTTATAAAATTAAGAGCTAATATAATTAGTTTAACTTAACTCCAAGCCTCAATAAAATCATTAGAGGTAGTCAAGTGAAAAGGAAAAGGTAAAACTGAACCGCTGGTCTGTGCACTAGTTTAACAAACACAACAGAGCCCCTTACACCCAGTCTGGAGCTATGGCGTTTTCCTGCTGAGCTCCGGCTGCTTGTAGAGCTTAAGGGAAGCATGGCCGGGAGGTCCGGGAAGGATACGGTCAGTGCCTTGGAAAATCACACAACCTTTCACCAGCTCGCCCATGATGCAACCCACTGACCAGATATCAACTGAAAATAAAATGAAATGATAAAATTATAAAGTGCCATGAACAAAACAAAGGTGAGGAAAAGGAGTTCTAACAGTGTACTAAACACACAAATATGGAAGAACGAATTGCTAAGGGTGAACTGAACTTCACACAACGTGAATGGTTGCAGCCTCCAGTGTAGCCATCAGTGCACAGCAACCTGGGGTTTTAGTGGCAAAGATTCCAACCCTTTACAGCTTAAAAAACTAGCAAAACCCCAGAACCCGAAGTGCCTGTCCCCACACCCAGCTGTTTTAGCTCCCCGCTCCCCTCCCTGCCCCCCGTGGCCACTGCGGGTCTCCTTGCGAAGGATACAGTCTCTTCCTGGGAACAGGACTTTATGGAGAACCATTTCTGCCATGATGCACCCGACAGACCAGATGTCCACTACCAAACACCAGGTGATTAAAGCCAGCAGGACCCACACGTCCTCCTCCAACGGCCCCCCCCCCTCAAGACAAACGCAGCTGGGAACATGCGAACCCCCCGCCTCCCGAGGGTCCTTTTCTAAACTGTCCCGTCAGGCTTGCTTTTCTGAGCTCCAGGGGAGGCCCTGCCAGGTGCCCTGACTTCCAGCGGCTCGCCCTCTTCTGCGGGACCAGCTGGGCAGAGGGTGGGAGAAGGTAAGTGGGAATCTAGTTTTCTCTCCTTTCCGCAGGCAACAACAGAGCCCAGAGTGGTGTCCCAGTGGGAGCACAGGTTACGGAGCAGCTAAAAGATCTGAGGCAAAGCCCATTTCAGATGGCTGGGGCAAACTTTCAGACTTTTTTAAACAAGTAAATGTGATTTCATTTTTTCTGGCTAATTGTCAAAAACTAAGTCTGAAAGAGCTCTGTTATTGCTAGAATAAGTTAAGTTTTGATGTTAAAAAAACACTGATATCATTTTTTCTATGCAAAGAAAGAACATACATTATTCCACTTATAGCACGTTCAAAAATAAGTAAAACCAATCAATGGTGCTGGAAATTAGGTTGACAGCTTCCTTCGGGGACTGAGACCTGAAGGGCCCTGAGGCCTGGGTGGTGCTGGGTATGTGGGTGCGCTGCCATCAAGTGCACACTTGATACTGATATTCTTTTCTGTAAGTATGCTATACTTTGGTAAACATTCAAAAATATTAACTTGAAAAGTGAATAATTTTAACTAATGGAAATATAAAAGTAATGATTTTTTATTTGCGGACTAGGATAATCTGTGTGTAACAGTCCCCATGTTCTAGTTCATATAACTCACAGGAAAGAGACAACACTAGTGATGACCAATGGCACTATTCTTAAACATCTCAGCCTCTCCGGTACATCTGCACTCACCGTTCTCCTTATAGCCCATACCCAGGATGACTTCCGGCGCCCGGTAGTACCGCGTCACCACGTAGGGGGTCATCATGAAGTTGGTGCACGCTGTCCGGGCTAGGCCAAAGTCCAGGATCTTCAGCGTGCAGTCTGACTTTACTACGATGTTGCTAGGTTTAAGATCCTAGGACAGAAAGGGTTTAAATGAATAAAATGCACCAAAGCATGCTACTAGTAAGTGGACAACCGCATGCTGGCAGGGAGTTGAGAGGCCAGTGGCTGCTGAAGTACATGAGAGTGCAGGCGGGAGGAGGAAAGTTAGAATGGAACCTTGGCATTTTGGAAAACTCTGGAGAATCCTACTGTCAAACTGAAACTAATACAAATAAGCCTAAAGAAGTCAGCTGGCTGCCCGCACCCCCATGTGGAAATGCTCATGACCTTTACTTAAAACCTTCTGAGGGGGGAGCTGGCCGGGCTGAGAGTCAAGGGGCTGGTGCCCGCTGTGAGGGAATGAGGCGCCTCCTGCAGCCCAGAACGCCTCCTCCTGGAGCACGTCCACAGCAGGCGGCTGGGCATTCCAGAACCTCTTCAAGGCAAAGATCACTGAACTGTTTGGCTAAATGCAGGGCCTAATCGCAGAGGACGCAGCAGAAGAACCCCTACAGCAGTGGTTCTCAACCTTCTGGCCCTTTAAATACAGTTCCTCATATTATGACCCAACCATAAAATTATTCTCGTTGCTCCTTCATAACTGTAATGTTGCTACTGTTATGAATCGTAACGTAAATATCTGATATGCAGGATGGTCTTAGGCGACCCCTGTGAAAGAGTCGCATGACCGCCAACGGGGTTGCGACCCACAGGTTGAGAACCGCTGCCTTATAGGGATCTCACAGCAAAATACTCCCAGGCAGACAGCCCTCCTGGAAGACCTGCTGTGCGCACCGCACACACCGAGGGAGCGCTGGCAGCTGAAGCTGGCCTCCGTGGTGCCTAGTCCCTTGGAGAGAGGTGCTGTGGGGAACCTTGGCTTTGACAGCTTCCTGTGTTAAACGCTTTGGCTTCACCCCATCGGGCTTTACCAGTAACGCAGCTTGAAACACCAGCAAGTCACGTTTGAAAAAGAAAAGAGGCTGGTGCTTTGGGCGCCTCCAACCTGGCAGCCCAGTCGCTCGGTGCTCATCAGGGCCCCTCACTGTAGTTATTGTGGATTTCTCTGTGGTGGGAAATGGTCTCATGTGGGAAATTACCTTCCCTAACACACTGAATGCATTCAAGGACATTCTTACTGTTTTCTTGGGTTTCATGAGCTAAGTCACCCCTTCACCCAGAGGAAACGTTTGGCCTCTTAGAATGTGCGTGTTCTCTCCAGGTAGTTACTTTGGGTTTTGTTTTCACAGCACCTTCAGGAGAGGGCCCTGAACCCCTGTGCTGGCATCTAAAACTGCCTAAAAACTCAGACACTGTTCCAGTCTAACCCGAAGACGAGCTCCCGCAGCCGCATCATGTGCTGTCGGACTGTTTCCTAGGGCTGCTGGGAATACTGGTATGCCTGTGGGCAACACCATTTAAACAGAAACTGTCTCATTTTCCTGTGAAGTGACTGGTCTGCTCAGCCATGGTCCAGGGGAGCCGCCTCTCCTCCCATCATGGCAACCCCATGGGAAGGGGATTCCTCAATGGAGACACGTACCACTGGCTATCAGTGCTCATCCTTTATTACTCTCAGATGTTACAGGTACAGAAATTGGGTTTCTCTGTGGTTTGCAAAGAAGAAGAAACCGCAAGTTTCTAGCGAGGAGTGAGAGACTTAAAATTCACGTTCCCTCAGTGGGACGAGGGAACGCATGCAGGGCGTGCACGCTGCTGGTCTGCATGCTCCAGGCGTGCCCCATGTTTCCAGAACAAGCCCCAAAGCATTTGGTCCTCAGACCAAGACGTGCCCCTTGAGTACCACTCTGCTCGCTGCCCCGGGGCTGGGCAAGGTCTTTGTCATGTTTTGGTTGTTCAAGTTGTTGGCCATGGAGCAGGGCACTAGTTTGACAATCTGCTTTCACATTTTTTGCTTTCCAGTATGCTGCTGCAACAGGTGTGGCCAGCACTCTCATGTACTTCATGAACTTCCCTTCACTGCCTCCTATCACTTCGTACATTTATCTTCCCAAAGTAGTCTGCCCCATAAATAAGTTTCCTTAGAGGGTACATTGTGTGTCTGGTGATTATTTTGAAATTTAGATCCCAAGGAATGTATTCAGTTTGCAGTGGACTTTGGATTCTCTGTGCTTAATCAAACTTTGTATATGAAAGAAATGTGCACGTTCAGATGTTTTACCATCTCATTATTTTTGGCAATTCAGTAAGAACCCCCACAACCCTTCTGAGGGCTTCCACACCCTCCCTCCACCTTCTCCCATGCCTGGTCATCCTTCGGTTCCTAACTCTGCTCTTCCCTGCTCTCCCACAGATATAATTGACATTTTCTAGTAGCCACCTTAAAGAGAGGGAACAGAAACAAGTAAAACTAATTTTAATAACACATTTTACTTAATCCATACATCCATAATACTGAGAAAAGACTGAAGGCAGAGAATATAGAAGGACTCACTTTAACCAAACTGCTAAGATTATTAACATCATGATGACAGAGGCATGAGGAAGGACTCTGTGCTTGTTCTGCTTAAAGTAGCTTGGGAGCTTAAACTTTTTGAACTTTCCAGTCTCGAGTTGATGCCTGGATATACATCTGGACAGACACCAGACCTCCAGATAACCTCTGACTACCCCCTCCAGGTATTCTGATTACTCCCCAAAGACCCACATACCCAGGTCACCTGCCATCCTCCTGACATCTGTTATCCATCGATGTGACCAGACCCCCTGGTGCCATCCTTTAGAGCACCTGGCACCCATCATCCAGACAGCCTGACATCTGACTGACAACCGTCCTGGACCACTCCCAGGGCTAAGAATGCAGGGCTGACGATTCTCAAGAATGCACTTTTTACTATAAGAACTCCTAACTTTTCTTTCTTCTTCAGAACACTTCTAGGTTTTTGCCTAGCTGTGTTTCCAGTGTGCAAACTCTAAGACTTTGTCTGACATTATTACTTAGCATTTTAAAATGTAACCAACGTAAGAATTATTAATGAAATATTTCACATTCTTTTTCTGGCACTGTCACATCCAATTATAGCCACATTCTGAGTGCTCAATCGCCTCAGGTGACTGGTGGCTGCCACCTGGACAGCACAGGGCCGGGGTTTCCTTGCCCTGATCTTCCCACGCCTCCTTCTTTCCTTGGTAAGAATTCCATGACCACCAAGCCTACATCCCCCTGCACACAGCTTATGCGCCTCACCGCTCACCCACCTCCAAGTGCGGGCGCTGGGAGGGAAGGCCCCTGTGCTCTCTGCTCTGAGAACCAGCAATGTCCGTCAGAAACGTCTCCGAGTGGACGCACGTGCCCCTCCCCACCACTCTCAATGCTTTCGCACGGCTTCTGTCACTTCCCTCTTAGCTCGGGGCCTTGCTGACTGCTGATCTCCCACACCCCAGCCCCTTCCTCAGACCACAGGAATTTGACTTTTGCCTTGGGAAGCCAGCCTGCAGACTCACCCTAGAAACTGACTTCTGAACAATCCACAACTGCTCTATTCACAAGAATCGTCCAGCATGCAGCTGCAACATCAAACTGCCCAGGCAGGACCCGGAAGGGGTTAAGCGTGAACCCCCAGGTCCAGCATCTGACTTAGAACTTGCCAATCGATGTGCCACAAATGGGCACACGACACTGTGAAGTGTTACTTATCATTTCAAAATGCAACCAACAGAAGAATTATTAATGAGGTATTTTATATTCTTTTTTTGACACTGGCACACCCAATTATAGCCACATAGTCAGAGTGGGGGAGTGGGGCTCGGTGATCACGGAATTCTTTTACCAAAGAAAGAAGGAGCCACAGAAGATGCCAGGGCTCGGGAATCCTGCTCCTGTGCTGTCGGGGTGGTGGCCACCAGTCAGTCACCTGAGGCTACAGCACGGGGCTGTAAGTAGAGAACCATTTTAAACTTACAACAGCTAAAGTTCCGTTTTATTACTATTCAATACTCTCTAAACTTCCCGATTCAGGAAAACAGAAATTACAAGTATATAATTTCTTAAAAATGCAGTGAAAATTCCCAACAAGCCCTATGCAGATGGCCCCGCCCAGCTGTCCCAGAGCCTGCGTGTGTCTCCACGCGTGTCCTCGGGGAGCACGGCTGCCGTGCCGCAGCCACTGTTCTGCACAAGGCAAAGCCGGGGAGACTCAGCCAACCCTCCCGGCAGCTGTCTCTGTGAGCGGGCTCACGCGGTGAAGCAGCTAAGACAACATACACCGATTTGTTTCTAGTTTCCTTTTTCAAAAATCAAAGAATATGGCAAGAACAGGCATTTCAGAATACAAGCCACTGGAAGATAATGCTCAGCTTCACGGAACAAGTATTTTTTAAGCATTAAGTGATGAGGCGCATTTTTAGCCTCTCCCGTGGCAGTGAGGGGAGGAACGGCAGCAACATCCCCACAGCTGACACAGGGTGGTGGGAAAGGCAGTAGGTGCTTTCTTAGGAGGCTGATTTTTTAAAAAATTGAAATGTCTTTGTTTTGCCCCCCAGCAGCCCCTGCAATCCAACCTGGCCTTGAACCAAAGCAAGGGCCTCATGACCGGATACGACCAGAACAGCAATGTCGACCTGCCCCGCAGCCCTAAGTGAGCTGGAAAGCAGGACCACCTCTGGCCACTTCCGCGGGTCACAACTTTGTCATCTGGTACTGATTCTTTTCCCCTTGGGGGGGTGGGGAGAGGTAGGGCGGGGTGTGTGTGTGTGTGTGTGTGTGTGTGTGTATGAGAAACAACACACTTTACTGGCAGCTGCTGGAGAATGATGATAAAATGAAGATGACGTGGAGAGTTGGAAGGGTTTAAAGAGGCCCCAGGCCCTGGAGGTCTCCCCACTTCACAACTACCCCCTCCCATCAGCTCCACACACCACCAGGGGCAGTTTTCCCAGACAGACGGGACTTCAGTTTCAAGACAGCAGAATAAAGACAAGTCTGCCTCTTTAAATCTTAAAAACCATCCCAAACAAGGAAAACCAGGAACATACGTCAAAATACAAATGACACCTAAACTTGGGGCCTGACCCCAGAGTGTAGGGATGTCTAGTAAAGCGTGGCCCCCCTGGCAGCCGCCAGGGGAGTAGGAGTGGCCCACACGGGGATAACCTGGACCAACGCTCCGGAATGGCTCGGGAAGAAAGCAGCAGGTACTGGGTGGGCAGGGTGACCAGGAAGCAAGACACTGGGAAGGGAAAGGCAGACTTCCCTGAGGGAGGCTTCTGCTCCTTCCCCACTCCCACTGGCTCATTATCTAGAAACACAGAAACAAACTCTCCAGACCGGCTGCAGACTGAGGCCCAAGGAGGGCATGGGTGAGAGGCCCAGCCTGTGCAAAGCACGGACAAGGTCACAATAACATAAAACACAATATGGACACCGATCCAAACCCAATTACATTGTAAATTCCGGGAGGTGGCGGAACAGGATAGGTGAGGGTTGTGGATGGTGAAAGAGCTAAGTCAGCGCCAAATCAAAAAAGGTCATTCAACAGAGATCTAATCATATTATTTCAAGAAATGGAAATTAACACTAAAAGAACTGAGTTTGCTTCTGGGGAGAGAGAAATAAATTGGAGGAGTGGGGACTTTGCTTTTTACATAAATATCTGTAGAACTATTTGATCTCTGATTAAAATAAAAACTAATCAACCAGCTCATTCAGCAAGTTGTAGGATGTACGAGAAGATCTTGTTTTTGAAAAACCTAAGCTAAAAAGGACATAAGAATAAACAGATATGCTGTAATCAGCTTACGCAGAAAGTCTGTGTCCACGTAAGCCCACACCCAGTTGCTCACCAGCCAGGTGGCAGTGGAGGGCTGGGCGACTCTTATTTCTTTTAATTGTTTGAATTATATAAAGTAAAAAGTGGTGGGACTGTGAGTGTTTTATTTTTAAACAACTAACATTCTATGCATAGTATAAAACTATCTTAGTGAGCAAAATTGCAAGTGTGCACCTGTGTGCACAAAAAATAGGAAGGGTTCACAACTCAAGATTCACACCCAAGTGTTGGCTGCAGCTCTTACCAGGGAGAGTCATGCTTTCCTATGAATCTCCGGGCTTAGGAGGGAAGGAACAAACAAGGTAAACCATTTCCCTTTACAAAGTTAATAAAGCTTAACAGAATCTGGGTACTTACTAAACCACGAATTTAATATAAGATGTACATAAGAGATATTAAAAGTGCTTTAGTTTATATAAAAGTCTGAATATTTTAGAAAAAGAAATGGAACAGTATGTTGGGAAATCTTAATTTTTAATTTTTAAAAAATTACTATTTTTAAAGCAAATTTGTCAACAGAATTTGTATTTTAACTGAACACTTGGTGGCAGCAAAGGCTGTAACAGCTCACTGGTCTGGAGCCAAGCGCTCATCAGCCAGCCTGTCCGGCCAGGGAAGCCTCCTGCCTCCAGGCCTCAGGCTGCAGACCTGAGGTTCGTGAGGGGCAAGGGCTGAGCCCTCTCTCAGTTGGTGGGCTCTGTTTGCATGGAGACCTCCACTCAGCAGCTGGGATGGAATCAACCTTTCCTGGCACCTGATGGCTCTGCTACACCACTGAAAATCTATTTTTCTCTGTTATCAACAGTCTGCATTGTTCTTGCCTCACTATCTTCCTCTCCATACAGATTTAGTGCTAAGAAGGTATCTTATTGATGTTGAAACATAGTACCTAAAAATAGTCTGTGAACAAAATTAGTATGGTAATGATTCAGGGAATGCTATGAATGATTCCAGTAAAATTACATTATTTCTGCCTCTAATCTCACTCAACATCTTAGCTGTTTCAAAAAATTTGATCACAATGTTCTGTTTATACAGTAGTCCAAATAAAATAAAATAAGAAGGAACTCATACAACTAGCTTAGAGAACACACTGTGTCTTCCCAATAGCACAGGAAACTGTCAGTCAAATCCCAGTTAATCCAGTCCGGAGGCCCATCACAGGCCCTCTCACCAGCAGGGCCAGGATTTTACAAAAGAAGAAACAAATGTTTAGGTTATAATTCACGTAAGATTTCTCAAACAACTAACTATATTATTTTCTACTTGGTCTCTCATTTTTCCCACCCTAAATCTAATCCCTTGATTCATTAAAAATGATATTTCAAGTATGACAAAAATATTGGCAACAGGTGAATATGGATAAATAGCATCAGGGAGTTCTTCACCCTATTCTCCTGTGGAATCCAGCCGAGCACCTGGCTCTGCCTGCACCCAGGGTGGCTCACACGGGCCCAGGCCAACCAGGCAGTCCACAGATGTCTTCTGATCTTAATGTTTAGAAACTCAACACAACCCTATGGTTTATTTGAATTTTCAACACTGACAAATTTTTTTAAAATTTAAGTTCTTTTGTATCTGGAGGATTCTGGCAACAAAATTATTATGATTTTAAAAGTAAAATTAATATGGCAGCACTACTTACTCGATGAATGATACCGGCTGAATGGAGGTGCTTAATACCACAGAGCATCTGGTAAAGAAGATAGGACATTCTCTCATGGTCCAACTCCATATGAATAACCTGACATAAGTTAGCATCCATTAATTCCATAACTAAATACCTGAGGGGGAAAAAGATCAGCCATGTACACATGAAAAGCATCCAAAATTCCTTTGTGGCTATTAAACCAGAACTTTTATGAAACAGTAATAACTTACTACCTAACTCAATGCACAGGCTGAAGTAAAACAATAATTTGTTTTCTCTAAACATTTTATAAGGTATCTTGAAGCACATATATTATGGAACTTTATAAAAGTTCTATTCCAGAAAAACAACTAACGATGATTTTTTTCAAGTTAAAAATAAAACCATTTCTATATCATAGTGAATAGAATCTCAAACATCCAAATTCTCCTACATCGTAAATTTTTTGCTATGGAATCCTTCTTACCAGTCTAGAAGTCATGCTGTTATTTCTCCCATCTTAAGAAAGCTTGATCCCCAAGGATGTAAGAGGAATATAGGCAATAATATTGTAATAACTACATAGGGTGCCAGGTGGGTCCTAGACTTACCAGGGTCATTCCTCATAAGGTATATAAACTAATATATTGTATGTCATCTGACACTGGGAGTAATTTTTTAATAAAAATAACTTCACCTCACTTCCCCCAGCATCGACTGCCCCTATCTTTATTCCCTTTGTAAGCAGAGCTCCCCAAAAGGTGTCTATACTCACCATTTCCAATTCTTCTCCCATCTTTTCTTATCCCACTTTGCTCAGGCTTTTGTCCTCATCTCTCTGCTGACACTGTCCTAAGGCCCCATGACTTCCCTGTTGCTAAATCACAGCTGACAGTGCCCTTCTGCCCCAGCTTCTGACTTTTGGAGTGCTACTGCTCAGTCCCTGGCCTTCCTGCTCTGCCACAGTCTGGGTGATCTTTTCTGGTCTCTGGTCTCAAGGTTTTAAATACCATCTACAGACCGTCAACTACAAATTCATACCTTCAACTCAGACCTCTATCCAGGCTCATTCACCCAACTTCCCACTCCACAGTTCCACTTGGGTGTCCAACAGACAACTCGAAGTCATGTCCAAAAATCAGCTCCTGATCCCACGCTACCTCTGATATGCTCCCCGCAGCCTTCCTCGTCTCAGGTGAGAGCACTTTCCTCCTTCAGGTGATCAGGCAGAATTCCCGGCGTCACCCTCCACTCCCCTGCTCTCGCACCACACATTCTCTCTAAGAGCAAACACTGTGGCTCTACCTTCAGGACAGTTTCAGCCCTGACCCCACCCATCCCCTCATCACTCCCCTCTGGTCTAAGTGAAGCACCATGATCTCTCACAGGAGCTAGAATAATCTCCTCCCAACTGGTCTTCTGGGTCCCTACACCTTATGGTGGATCTCAACCCAGAAACCAGTTATTCTTTTAAAATGAAAGTCAGGTTGAAAGTCTTACTGAATTGCCTTAGAATAAAAGGAAATCCTTACAATAGACTTCCTCTCTCCTCTGCTGTGTGAGCTCCAGCCACACTGGCCTCTTGCTGTTCTTGAACACACCATGCATACTCCCACTTCCACTCCTTTGTGCTGCCTGTTCCTTCCACTCAATTCACTCTTCCCACAGATATCTGCAAGACTAGCCTTCTCACCCC